>PVLD010016145.1:0-45998 GCA_004027595.1 Dinomys branickii | reverse complement strand
CTGCATATATGCATATTCATATATACATACATACATTTTTGTCTTTTTCTTTTCTACTTTCCTTCATCCCATCTGTTCTTTGTTTTAGAACAGATTTCCTTCATGTCTCTTAGTTTATATTCCCACCCTCGGGTTCTTACACCAGTGATACAATACGTTGCCTGCACATGTATCGCTGATTTATTTCACTTATGAGTATTAGCTTACTTTTTAAAAAGCCATATACAGTGTAATGCAAATAGAATAAAGCCAATGATCCATTCTTAGAAATCAAAAATACGGTTCCAAATAGACAAGAAATTTACAAACTAATTAATTGCACTGTCATGTGTAGGTGAAAGGCACTTGCTTCATTATTGTGAATCCTCACTGGCTAATGCTTAAATGAAAATCTATTTTTCAATTTGTTCTAGAAAGTTTGCTGGTTTCAGTACTTATAGAACCAAGCTACTTTAAATGTTACAGAAGCAATCACACTCTTCAAACAAGAACACTTCCCTCATAATCAATTTGATTCCAAATGTTTCTGATTGAAATGAATTGGAATATTTTACACTCATGAAGATGTAAAATAACAGGAAATTTTGTCCTAAATATCTAAGATGTGATTATTACACATATTGTTAAATATCATATGCTAATAGCATTACTGCAATTAAACATTCACATTTAACAAAAAATACTGAAACTTTATGAATAAGAATAGCTAATGTTTACACATTCAAATAGTAAGATTTTTGGACTAGAAAGTTTCTGTTGAAACATACGAGGAAAATATTAACTGGAGAGCTTCTTTTGTCACAGTTCCTAGCAACCTGAGCACTTCTTTCAGTACTACAACTCCATAGGGGTGTGTTTCTATGCTAAATAATTAAGATTCAATTTTATCATAACAATATATTTTATACACTGTCTCATTATTATATCTAAGTTATAGAGCAGCAAACTTTTTTTCTATAAAGAACCAGATAGTAAAGAATATTATGAATTACTTATATAGGGCTAAGGCCAAACCAACTTTAACAAAATTATATTGATTTTGATTCCAAATTCAAAACAAATAAGAATTCAGTACAAATTTTGCTCATACAGTTCTGCATATAAAAACAGATGACAGAAATTTGAATTTTAGATAATTATTTTTTGCTATGAAGAAGTCTCCTTTTAATTCAATCTCCAAAAACCATACAAAAACAGGTAGTAAGCCATATTTGGCCCATGGACCAAAGTTTGCCAAACTCTAAGCTAAATACTACAATTGACATTATGCAATTCTACTAAGCCTGTGTATTTGAAGAAGCCAATTTAATATTGATATATAGATGGCCCAGAAGAGGAATTGTTTATATGTAATGAAAATTCCACAAATAATTTCAGAGCATAGTAATGACTATCTTATTAGACTCTTAACGTCCTGTGGAAGCCATGTTTGATCCCATGTTAACGTAGGATGAATATTGTCCCAGAGATGAAGCTTCCTTTTTCAGATGCAGTAAGCATGGATAATCCACCAAATAGGTGAAAATAAATCACCACTGCTATTAGAGAAAGTCCACACACATTCTAACGTTTACATATGAAGGTCAGCCATCGATGCACTGTATCACAGAATTTCTAATTATTACTGTTTATTTGTTATTACTACCGAATTATGACTATTGTTTGCTATGGAAATTAATTGGGTGAATGGAAGGAAAAGAGAGAAGCTTCTAGAAAGACTGCAAGATTGAGTTGTACCACTTTGAGGATCTGTCTTGTTGCCTTTGGGCTACACCGCAAGGCCCATAAAAGTGATCGTCCACTCAACCAAGCACCTTCACCTATTATTGATTTTCTTACAGTGCTTAATACTTCCTTCCTTTAGGGCAGATGTCATATCTTTTTCTCAGCTACAGGAAAAGATGAACAGTGAGATGCTAACTTCTCATTAAGTTATTGGTAAGCTACTTGTGAATATTAATTATTCTCAGCATAAGGTTCAAGCTGTTTGAGAGCAGAGCACTTCTATCACCTGATCTATAAGAGTAAAACCACAAGCAAAGCTCTAACCAACCTTACTACTTACACCTGTTCCTTCTTCTGTGATGCGTTCGCCTCTCCCCCAACAACATCTTCTTATCCAGACTCTATGGATTTTTAACAACAAGTATAAAATACATGTGCTTTCCATCCTTTAGTGTCATGTCATTTAATAGGAAGTGAAGAAGCCCACAAGAGCTAGAGTAGCTTCCCAAAAAGCAAGCCTTTGAGAAGGATCTACCTCTAACCTTTCATGAAAGGGGCACTGTATGACACTAACAAACTCATTTGGACCAGAACAAACCAAAAACCCAGAGTTGGTTCAAGGCTTTTGAAATGTCAAATGTCAAAAGATGTGTCCATTCAATGAATTTCATCTTTAGACATATGTGTGACTATGTAACAGGGCCACCAAGAGTTTATAAACACATAGGTCTAGTAGTTTGTACATAGTTGTATACATACATATGCCTATTTGTGTGTATATGTGTATTTGTACAGAATTTCTCAAAGGTAAAGTTTCCCAGCTGATTAATTAGATCAATTAATAGTCAAAGTAAAACACACCCATCCCAGGATTAGAACTCCACCCCATGAAAATGTTCATATTGGTAGCTACAGCCTGGCTCCATGGATAATAGATTTTCTCCCAACAAAGCAACTGTAAATAAAGGGAAAAGGTCTTTGTACTCACCTGAGAGAGAGACTTTTAATTTTCTTTATTTATATTCAGTTCTCTCTGACTTTAATTTTGGGATTCAAAATTGATTCACTTTTTATTAATATGCAATCCTGTCCAAAAGAATTATGGGAGTTATAATACTTTAAAGCACTCATGCTGGTATATGGTTGCTTGTCCTTTTGCAAACTGCCAGCCATACCATATTCAAAAATATATGTAATTATTCTTTCAAAACAGATAAAATATATGATACACTCTGCACCAGAACATGGCAACAAGCATACTCTCTAGAAAGCAAGTATGTCCAAAAGATTAAGGAATAAAATAAAAATTGGAAAGTGAAATATTTTCTTTTGTATCTATAGCTACAAACCCCCTCATCAAAATATTAACAAGCAATTACTAAAGGCAACTTTAATTGTATAAAGTCATTTAATTACACTTTTGACATTGGAAGAATAGTCAACTCTGAACATGTATGCTAATCAAGCATCCAATTTTAATATTTAAATGTTCCTGATCATTTCAAGTTGTAAAGGTTCTCCAAATTCACCCAGTTCTTGCAGAGAATGTTAGGTGACTTCCTGAAGAAAGGCCCAGCCAGAGCCAGGCAAACAGGAAGACTGTTCACCTTTCCTTTCTTAGAAAGATAAAGTCAACAGAAGGCTATTTAATGTCGATCTGGTTGTTACACTTTTAACTGGGCTTCAAGAAAACAAACATAAGCAACCAGCAATCCAATTAAGCACATTAACATAGTGCACACCCAACTGCAGGCAAGATGTTGAAAAGACACCCTGTGTTAGGCCAGAGTGAAGCTCGGCATTTCTAAGGGAAGGATGCTTACTGCAATGTGCTTCGCATCGTAACAGTGACCTCTAGTGCTTCCTTCTCGGTTGCACTTCAGCAGGTGAATTACTTAGGCCTTTTGGACAAAACTTCATTTGTGTGTGGGTGCCTGTGCTGTTGTTGTTGTTACCATTTGTTTTGGTTGGCGTGTTACAATCCTACCACGGCAGGATTCCAAGATTTTGACGAGGGAAAATTATGCAGATTCTATTGATTTATGGGATCCCCATAGATCCAACTTAAAACTGAATCTGAAACACAGGGCAGCACCTGGAGTGAAGTTCTCTCTCTGCAGAATGACAGAGGCACCGTGTCACTAAAGGAGCTCCCACAAATGGAAACACAAAGTCGCAGTGGCCACAAAGTATGAATGGACATTTGGCTTGAGATGTCAAGGGAGTTCATAATGTGCTTCCCGCATGCTAGCCCCAATGCAGACAAATGAGGTGCCACAGTGAATGTCTCATCTCTGGCATTAATGCCCCAAACCTACACCTGCTGAGAAAGCAACAACATAAATTCCTGGACAGGCCTCATAGCCCTTTCTTGAAAACAAATGAGCTTCTCCTTTAAAATCTGAGGAAGACATAAAAAGTTGTGTTTGCTGACCTTATTTATCATTCAGTATAGAGGAGCAAATTCTCCCATTTACAGAATCTGAGCCAAATTTAACTTGTAAAACTTTTTCTATCCCTAACAGCACATGGATGAAGAGAGTCTGCCAAATGATTTTTGGATGACATTCAGATTAGAAATAAGGTTCTCACAAATCTTCCCTGAATCAATTAACTCAGAATGAGCATATTCAATTACAAATTTATGAAGTCAGAAATGTAACCACTAAAGATTACTATGTACTCCGAGGGGGGAGGGGGGCGGACAAGTACCTCCACGCTTTTCCTTTAAGCTGAGTGTAAAAACTGGCCCCTCTTTGGGGAGTGCACCCAGACTCTTCTCTAAGCAGAAGGACACGGCTCTCAATACTGAGGTTTGCCACGAGCAGCTCCTCCTGCTCCTGAAGTCTGCAGTACATTTCAGTTATTAGCCTGCGTCGTTTCTAAGATGCAGCCAGCTACTCCTCTGCCAAATTGCAAACTTCAGAAATCTAAGCTAATGCAGCATTAATGCAAAGCGTGCCGGTTGTTTTGCTGCAAGACATCATTCCAATAAAATTCAGTAATCCCAAAGAAAGGGAGAAATGAAGACATTCACAGGCTATTCCCTGGTTAAGATGCTAATTTAATGTTTTACTAGAACTTGAGCATTCTCAATGAATATTCAGAGACAAGAGAGTAAGATTCTGTTCACAGACAAAAAGAAAGATAACACCGTGCATATTTTGGTCAGAGGAAAAGGAAAGCCACATGTAAATCCAGTCGTATTTGTAGGATTTTTAAGCGATGCTTCGTTTGTATCAATATGCTTTGCCGCGATTCCCAGTTGCAAATAATAATCATGCAAAAGACGGAATCAAAGTTTTTGCAAGGAGCCCCTTCCCCTGCAAGTTTTAAATCATTTGCCGTGTACTTACAGGAATTGCCCGCTTCCACTTTGCTCCAATTCTGAGTAGATAACAGAAGTAGCATCTTGAGGACAGCTGCGGTGATACACCTCATGTTCACGTTTATTGAGCTCCCCAAAAGATCTTGAGTAGCTCTGAGCGCTGGAGTCCTGTTCTCAGTCCCTCTCCCAGCTCTGACTGGGTGTTCAGTATCTCTAGGTCTCTTTCTCCCTGTATCTCTATCTCTCGCTCCGCCCTCCCTTCCTCCCTCCTTCTCTTCCCTCCCTCTTTACTACTTCGCTCTCTCTCGCTCGCTCGCTCTCTCTCTCTCTCTCTCTCTCTCTCTCGCTCTCGCTCTCGCTCTCGCTCTCTCTCTCTCTCCCCCCCTCCCGCCTCCTCCTTCCCTCCCTCCCTCTCTCTCTGTCTCACACCAGCCCTACTCCTCACTGAAAAGCACCCAGCATCTTTCCTAGTGATCATCCACACTGCCGAGGCCACGCCCACTCCTCGCAGCAGCGGTCCCAGATATCGGTGGCAGCATCCCTGCTCCAACCCAAAGGGTGCTCAGGGAGCTCAGCGCTCCGGAGCTGAGAGCTGCGGGTGATGAAAGCCTCGTGGGCCTCCTCCGGACTCCCTCCCCTCTCTTCTATTCTCCAATAATCCTTAACCCTTTTTTCTCTGGGGCGGTAGAGGTGGGGGAAGAGGCAGGCGGTGGAGGTGGTGGTGGAGGCTTTTGATTTTCTGGAGGTCTTGCGTTTGGCAGAGCCAGCCGACACACTGAGCTACTCCTGATTGTCCGGGAGGGCGTCCAGGTAAAACTGCGTTGTTTCAAAACAAAAGCATAAAATAAGACAGGAATAACAAAGCAGCATTGGTGAATTGTAGCTAAAACTGTCCTCCGGGAAAATACTTGCTGTTGTTTTTCTCTGTTTCTATAAAACTATCCTCTTCGGCTGTGGTGCCAGGATTTTATTATGGAAATTCCTCACATGGGAACACACATTCCTCCTTGGCAGATATATAAAAATCATCTGGTAATAGTCTGCACGAAATTAACATTTCTTATTTTAGTTAGTGCTTCAGGAGCCCGGATCCACAAATGAAATGCTTTGGGTAGATTTATTGTGATGAATGCATCACGCGGCGAATACCCAGCAGTGTTCTACAATCAGATTCTTTAATAGAAATTCCCAGAAGGTTCCAAATGGAAAATGATGGAATACCGAAGAAAGGGAACACCCCCACACCCCCACCCACCCCCCGCCGCACTCAAACACAGACTCACATCAGTGCTAAACAACTGAAAGAGACAGCTCCAGGGGTTCGAAGGAAAGAAAAGTTGATAGCAAAAACTCAATTGCTGCAGAGAGATTACTCTTCTAATGGCTGACCCATGGAGGCTGGATCTGGAACAGAGTATTAACATATTTACATAATGAAGATAATCTCACACAATGGCATGCATATCGCATGGTGTCAGAGAAAATAAATAAGTTCTTTAAAATAAATGCCAAGACGCTGTACTGAGAACATGTTAGATTTTACAAAGATGGCAATCCTGGAGTTCTTAGTTGCCTCTTGGTGATTAGGAATTAGAAGAGACGTAAACCTTTAGTGCCAGCAACCTTGGTAAAGAATGAATGAAGCAGGGACAGAATAGAAGGATCTATAAAAGCTAAGCATATTTGGCTCTTGCCTGCAAAGCCGAATGTTTTTTCTGTGTTTGTTTGTTTGTTTTTGCTTTTCCTATTTTACAGATGAGAGAATAAGAACAGGGAACTTCAATGCTTTTGAAGAGGTAGCAGTGTTAGCAAGTAAAGCCTTGGCAGCTGGGTTTTGTGTTTCTGACTCCAGTTTTACTGATCTCACCCTTGGACGGCTGCCTTATGATCACATTTCTGACTCCTGTTTGTAAGTAAGGAAAACCTAAAGCCCTAGAACAAACAGCAAGGGGTAAAGGAAAAAAAAAAAAAAGAAAACATTGCTGAAGTGTTTACTTTGTATTCTTAGACCTAAATTTCTAATTTTGTTCTTCAATTGTGACAAGCTAACCAAAAGCAGACCTAAATTAACAATTTATGTTACATAATTACGGAAAGGGATTACATTTTATTGAACCCATACTACATGCCATCTGCTATCTAATTAAATTATTGTAGCAATCCTTCCAGGGAAATATCCTTGTGCCTACTGAACAAAGACTAGGCCTCGCTGAAATTGACCAGCAAGTCCAGAACACTACTGGTGAGCGGAAGAGCAACCTGACCTTGGCTTCTGGTCTGAGAAGCTCTGAAAGTCTAATGTGTGAGATCTCCACATGGAGCACAGGCTCCTGAGTTCTCAAGAAATAAAGTGCTGTCTTCCCATTGCAACTATATTAATTGTTCCCATGAAACAAATGAGGGAACATATTCTTAAAAGATCAATACAAATGTCAAAAATGAAAATTAATTGAATATGTCATGACAATAAAAACTCAGGACAAAGTATAGAGGATCATATTAAGATGGGATTTTCCATACTGACGGTCAATGGTAACAGAATAGAGGCTGCCCCTGGCTAAAAGGCTTGGGCATTTCAAGTCACTGCAAAGCCTTACCTTGCCTGATGGCCTCAGTGGGGGGAGGGTAGTTAAACTGACAGAAAACTAAAATGGTGGAGAGAGGCCTAGATATGAATTCAGCTTCCACTGTGGCTTTGAGTAACGCAATAAGCCTGGTCTTTGCTTTCCTTGCTTTCAAAAATAAGAGCAGAAAAGCCAAAGATTGCTGTGACATCTGCGTCCTCGTCTACTAAAGGACTAGCTCTTAGCTGCCTTGGGTCACTGTGTTATAACTGCACATGGCAATAGATTAGGCAGGCACGCCAGCCCGGCAGTCCAGGGCCCGTGTTTGCCCCAGCTCCACTGCCTACCGGCTGGCTGCAAGCTCTTAGGAAAGCTGCTTATCATCCCTGATCTCAGTTTCCTCACCAAACATGAGTATAGTGTCAACCTCATAGCCAAGACAATGGCTGTCAAAGGAACATCCCTGGGAGCCACCTGCCCACATTGCCTCTCCAACCTTTGTCATACCCACAGCTCACTCTGCAGGGATGGGAACCTAATAAACACAGGGAGTATGAGCAGCCGGCAGCGCAGGACCCATCGCTCTCGAGAAGATGGGCCACTAAGACCCAGCGCCTTGTGTTTCAGTTCTCATCCCCACCAGGACAGGGTTAGTGTCAGCAAAAATAAACAGGAATCTCAGAGAAAGGTAGAGACCTCAATGTGGGCAGTTTTGTATCTCAGATTCAGATTCCTTCAATCACTTCTTTCTGAGTACACATTTGTGCTTATATTTTCCACCAGTGGAGAAAACAGCAACTCAGGATGCTTAAATTTGCATGTGCATTTTATGGGATCAGATCCTGCCTGAGGAAGTATAAATCAGACCAAGATTCTGGGTTTGTAAAATGGGAATTTCAACTTCTTCCTGTTACCATTTGTCAAAGAACTGTTATGTTGCACCACAGTGTATGAATGATTCTAGACTGTAGTCTTATCTGCAGTTATTTAACTTTTAATGTAGAAGATTCTTCCTATGGTGAAATGGGAAGAAACTGCTCAAATGAAAGGAACTGGAATTGGGGAAAGGTGAAAAGAAGGGAGGGAAAAGGAAAAATAAATAAATAAATATGCACACAAGAGAATTAAAATAGTTACACAACTCCTTGCTATTTGTTCATTGAAATGAAAGGTTTATACCTATCTTGTGTGATCAGTTTTGCATGCCTACGTCTTGCAATATGAGCAACTACTTTGAAGATAACAATACGCAATGTTACTCTCCTACAGTCTTGTTTTGAAATTTTATACCATTTTATTGCTTATATTTCCTTTATTAAAAGTTTTAAAAAGATTCTTGACTTTTAATTTTCTAATCTATTCTGTTAATCTAGTATAGAAGGTTCTAGACTCTTAATCTTCTAATATAAGAGATTCTAGACCGTTAGTCTTCTATGGCCACCAGGCCATGGTGGAACAATGTCACAGTAAAAGACTAGAAAGATTAGCCTGTAAGTAATAAGTTACTCTATTTAGATGTTCATTGTATTTTTTGATCTACCTTTGTAGATTCTCAAAATGAAATTTGTATTTTTTAGACATTTTGTCTTTACCTTTGCTTCTTTTTATTGTGGAATAAAACATATAACATTAAAGTTGCGATCTTAATCATTTTTGAAGTATATGTTTGCAAGTATTAAATCTATTTACATTGCTATGCAACATATCCACAGCATTTTTTATCTTACAAAACAGATGTTTAGCATCAACCAAGGAATGGATAAAAAAGATCTGGTATTTTTATACAGTGGAGTATTACTCAGCTATGAAAAAGATAAACTCAAAGCTTTTATAAGTAAATGGATGCAACTAGAGACCATACTCATAAGTGAAATAAATCAGACTCACATGTGTAAAAATTGTATTGTCTCCCTAGTGTAAGAAACTGAAAGAGTAAATAAGATACAAAAGTTAAAATAGATATTGGGAAAGGGAAAGAAACTGCTCAAAGGAAAGAACAACTGGGATGGGGTAAAGGAGAAAGGAAGGAAGTAATATATATACACAGGACAGCTAAGATAATTGTACTACTAATTTCTATTAGTTCATTGAAAGGAGCAGTTAGTGCTTATATTGTTTGATCAGTTTTTCATGATTATATCTGGTAATCTGAACGACTATTTTGAGGATAGCAATATTCAGTATAACAACCATTGTCAATTTCCTATCGTCTTGTTTTGAAATTCTGTATTGTTTTATTGTTTTTTATTCTTTTTAAAATAAAAAACTGAGACTCTGGATGCATTAACGCTACCTCACCCCGTATGTGCACACATGTGCATGCACACACACACACACACACACCAGCCCTTGGCTAACAATAATCTCTTGTTTTATTATTATGATTGCTTTTTGTACTTTATATGAGTGGAATCATTCAGTATATATCCTTTTGTAAAGAATTATTCCACTTAGCATAATGTCCTTAAATTCTCTCCATGCTGCAGTACATGACAGTGTATTCCATTGTGTATGTGTACCACACCCTCTTCATTCACGTAGTGGGGAAGACTCAGGATACTTCCAACTTCTGGCTGTAACAAATACTGGTACAATAACCGTGAGTGCACAAATAACACCTTGCAATGTTGTTTTCAACTGTGTCAGATATGTACTCAGAAGTTTTGGGTCATGTACAATTGTACTTTTAACATTTTTAGGAATCTCTCAATACTGGTTTCCACAGCAGATGCACCATTTTAAAGTCCCATCACGATGAAGTTTTCCAATTTCTATGCATCTCCTCCAAAATGTATCACTTTCTGTTGATAATGGCAATACTAATTGGTATAAAGTGAGAGTGTACTGTGGTTTTTATTTGAGTTTATGCTAACCAATGTTTGGCATCTTTTATGTGCTTGTTTTACATCTTTGGAGAATTATCAATTGTTCTGTCCATTTTTTAATTTTATTTTTAAGACAAAAGAACCCAGAATAATACAGAAACAATACAGAAAATACCAAGTTATAGAGAAGATAGTAGGGAGTTGGCACTGGATGCTATTTAACATAGTTATCTTCATATTTGTTGTAACAAAATCAATAAAGGATATACAAATTACAGAGGAGACAATAGGGAACCATCACTGGGTGCTCTATTACATAGTTCTGTCTTTGCTTTTGTTAACACAAAAACAATAAAGGAAACACCAGAATAGAGAGAAAATAATAGCGGGTTACCACTGGATGTTGTATTACATAATGTTATCTTCATCTTTATTACTCAGTTTTATAGATGATGGCTTGTTCAATTAATCAATTTTCTCCACTTCACCACCATTGTTCTACTACCCTGTCAGTGATCTTCCCACTGGTAATAACTGCACCTTTGGTTTATTTACTCCCTCATGCTCTTACGTTGGGCAGAGACTTGACTGCTTCTAAATATCCTGTATATTACATGGGTGTACACAAATTACTATGGCAGAAAGCGGAGAAGCACCCTTTGGCAATCCCTCACAGAGGTCAAGTGTCCAGTCGGGTAGGTGGGGTTACACAGAGAACCGCCAGACTCTGTCAGCACAACTGTGGCTATAGGGTCAGGTGAGTCTTCAGGGCCTTCCTGGGGGCTGGGCAAAGTGCCTGGCACACCCCAGTGGCTGGGCGGAGTGCCTGGCACACCCTGGGGGTCGAGAGGGGCTCCGGGGGCAAGGCAGAGGTCTGGCATGCCCTGGGGGCTGGGTGGAGCACCTAACATGCCCCGGGGACCAGGCAAAGTGCCTGGCATGCCCCAGGGGCCAAGTGGAGCTCCTGGCATGCCCCAGGGGCTGGGTGGAGTTCCTGGCACACCTCAGGGTCTGGGTGGAGCATCTGGCACACTCTGGGGGCCAAGTGGAGCTAGGGGGTGGGGCAGAGCACCTGGCACACCCCAGAGGCTGAGTGGGCCTCCAGAAGCAGTATAGAGTGCCTGGCATGCCCTGGGGGTGGGGTGGAGCTCTTGGCACTCCCCAAGTGGCTGGGAGGAGTGCCTGATACACCATGGGGCTGGGGTGGGTCTCCTGGTATACTCTGGGGGCTGAGTGGAGTGCCTGGCATGCCCCGGGGGCCAAGTGGAGCTCCAGGGGTGGGGCAGAGCGCCAGGCACACCCCAGGGCCCGGTCAGAGCTCCAGACATGCCCCAGGGGGGCTCTCCCTGGCTGATCCAAGTCCCAGACTCTGTCCCAACGCCACTCTGTGGGAGGCTCAGTCTAGGTCCTCGAGGCTCTCATGCAACCCAAAGGGAGGCCCCTCCCCCCTCAGGCCTCCAAGCTCCCCACCAAAGTGCCTGGTATACCCTCATAGGCCATCAGTGTCTTTGGAGACTAACCCCTCCCAGCTAGAGAGGTGGGTCTACACCCTAGTTCCATGTCTTCGCCTCATCCCACCACTCAATCTTGTTGGGCATTGGGTGCACTTACCTCCACCTGTGCTCACCATGGTAGATCATGGTGTGTATTAAGTTTAGTTATTAGTTCTCTGAAAGAATTTGGAGGGTTTTCTCAGGTCTGCTGTGTAGAGTATGTTGTTGTCTCTCAGGCTCCAGGACTGCTGCTTTTCATGTAGTTTGATGCTATGGGTTCATACATTTTTCATATATGCAAACAGTGTGGAGTCTCTCTTGGTGCTCATATTAGTAGTTTAGGGTGAGTTATGAAGCCTGTTGACTCGGCCCATTGTCAGGATGACTTGGTGCCTGCTCGGGCCACCAGGGCTCATGGTGCTCAGAGAAGGAGTTCAGGGTGGGAGCTGAAGCCTGGTAACTCAGCCCATGCTTCCTGCTTGGTGTTGGAGTGAGAAGGGCATGGGACCGTGTAGCCCGCCTCCATCTGCAGTTCTCTCTTTCTGTTGTGCTCCAGCTCCCTTTTGCTTTTTGACTGGATCCCTGGGAATTACTGTGGTCCTGGGGTCACTTCCACTGCTTTCTGCTACCCTTTGCCGGTATTTGCTCACACACTGTAGAGGTCTGAGGCCATATCCTCGGGGCAGGCATAGAGCTGGGTGTGGTGGGCTGCTCACTGGTTGCCTTGACTGGTCTGCCTCAGGGCACTGATTAGAAAGATTTCAGTGGAGTGGGATTCTGCTTCAATGGCCTTTGTAACCTCCCATCCTCACACTGATTGGACCATTCCTTCTGACCGCTGCTGTTTCCTTTCTGGGCTGCGCTTTCTCCTCTCCCGCTCTGGACCAGCTCTCAGGACTGTGCTCACCTCTGCCCGTGGCAAGGCCAGTGTGATGATAACGGAGAACCAAGACGCCCACAGCGCCTCCTTCTGTAGTTCTGGGCTTCGTGAGGCTTCAGCCAGGTGCTGCTTTCTAGCAAGCCTCAGTCCTCCAGACTATTGCCAAACTGGCTGCTCTCGCTGATCTGCAGCTGCTGCTCCTCCTCTGGTTCGCATGCCCCAGAGCTCAGAGGGCCGGCGCTGGGGGTGGTGGCCGAGGGAGCGCCCCCCAGCAGCGGCAGGACCGGGGGGCCCGGGGCGCTGCGGAGCTCGTTGCCTGAGGCAAGCTTTATGGCACAGGGCTCCAGATCTTGGCAGCAGTAGTGAGCGTGGTACAGACTCAAATCCAAAGTGGGAGGCGCCGCAGAGCCGCCAGGCAGATGGATGCACTGAGGGACCAAGTGGAGGGCGAGGAGAGGGCAGCTGTGGCAGGCGAGGTGCGTCAGGTGGGGCAGGGCCGGGGCCGGCCTGAGTGTGGCACAGCTTGAACAGCCGGTGGAGGAGGCTGGGGCCATGCTGTCTACTCAGGAGCTTGCTTACCTCTGGCCAGTTCAGGATATTTCCGCAAGCAAGGACCTGTGAGGCTGATGCTGTGAGTACCTGAATGAGGGGGCGGGCTTGGGGTTTGTGTGCAGTGGTGGCTCCTTCCTTTTCCGCCTTCTCTTCCTCTGAGTGCGCCATGGCGGTCCTCTGAGCTTTTTCTCCTGGAGAGGTCTTGTTCGCTCTTTCTGAGGGTTTCAATTTCCCTTTCAGACCTTCCTGGATCTTGGGCACCAGGGCACCCATTTCTCTCCTTCTTGTCTTTCTTCTATTGCTGTATTTCAGTGTCTCATTGGCGATCCTCCGGGGGGAATCTTTCTATGCAGCTTACCCTGTCACCATCTTTCGTTCTGTCCATTTTAATAAGATTGTTTCATTTTTGCTTTTTAGATTTGCTTTGATATTTTTACGTTTGTTTTCCTTTTCCCCGTTTCACTTCTCTCTATTGTAGGCTTTATCATTTCCTTCTTTCCCCTAACTTTTATTGTTATTCTCATTTCGCTAGTTTGGTGAGGGGTAAGATTTGGCTACTGGTTTGAAATCTTTATTTCATAAGGTACATGTTTACCATCACAGATGTCCTTCCTGGTGCTGCCTTCACTGTAATTCACCACTTTGGTATGCTACCTTTTGTTG
This sequence comes from Dinomys branickii, assembly GCA_004027595.1. Taxonomy (NCBI): domain Eukaryota; kingdom Metazoa; phylum Chordata; class Mammalia; order Rodentia; family Dinomyidae; genus Dinomys; species Dinomys branickii. The sequence goes on along the minus strand of PVLD010016145.1, from coordinate 31,968 downwards.
TGGTTTGTCTTCAATTTTTTTTAATTCCCTCGTTGTTTACAATTGAGAGCTTTTAAATTTCGACCTTTGTGTGGATTTTTCTATTTTCTTTCTTCTCTTGATTCCTAGCTTCATTTCACCATGTCAGAGGATATATTTTGTATGATTTCAGTCCTCTGGAATTTGTTAAGATTTATTCTGTGACTTAAAATGTGCCTTGTCATACTGAATGGTCCATATACACTTGGAAAAAAGGCATATTCCATGGGTGCTGTGTAGACTGCTCTGTGTGTGCATGTTAGGTCTAAACAGTGTTGTTCAAGTCCTTTGTCTTCTTTTTGAACCTCTGTCTAGTTGTTATATCAATAACTGAAAGTAGCTGGGCACACTTGCATGTGCCTGTCATCCCAGCTACTTGAGAGGCTGAAGCATGAGGATCCCTTGAGCCCGGAAAATAAAGGCCAGTTGAAGCATCATAGCAAGATTGTCTCAAATTTTAAAAAAAAATCATAAAGTAGGGAAAGTACAGTATTGATAACTTTAAATATTATTGTGTCATCCTCCTTTTTCTCTTTAGTTGTATTTGGGTCCTCTTCATATCTGAGAGTTCTACTATAGGTGCGTGCATGTTTATAGGTGCTGTGTCTTCCTGTTGAACTGATCCTCTTAGCATTATATGTCTTTCTTTGTCTCTGATAAAACCATTTGTCTTGTAATTTTGTATGGCCACCTCTGCTGTCTTTAGGTTTCTGTGCGTGGAATGCCTTTTCCTATCCTTTCACTTCTAGCCTGTGTGTCCTTAGATCTAAAGTTTAAAAAATCCAAAATGAGTATCCTATAAACAGGATATCACTGGGTCTTCCTTTTAATTCATTCAGCTAATCTGTATCTTTATAGTGAAAATAATTAATCCATTTATATTTAAAGTAATTACTGATAGGAGATAACTTGTTTGATTAGCCCGTGTTTGTGATACATAATGAATATGTGCATTCATCATAGGAAATTGGTACAGGCACATATTGCATCTTAATCTCTTTTACTTCTCCACCCCCTTCTCCCTCCCATCTCCCCCATCCCCATCCTCTTCCCATCTGTTTTTCTCATAGTGATGCTGATATTATGAGTTTTGTGGAGGAAGAACACAGAAAATACTACCACATCATATCAAGATTCCATACGAACAACCTGATTTGTCATTGAAAATGTTGACCTTGATCCTTTGATGGAAATAGTGTATGTTAGGTTCAGGCACTATAATGTTATTCGTTATCATCCTTCTTACCTCCTCTTGGGAAGGAGGTTACAATGTACAGTCCATACTTAAAGAATGGGAATTTATGCTTACCTTACTTAAGGGTGGAGTATTTCTATGTCATGTGAAATTCTTTTGCATGGCAGAGTTACATATTCTCCGTTTATTTATTTGTTCAATACTGTAGACTCATTTATTTTACAGGTTAGCTTATAAGCCAATATCACCAAATTTTATATAATAATATTATAGTCCTATTATTTTTCTCATTATGAGTTGTCTTTCCTGTTTCTTTTCATTTCTGGTCATCTTTGATTGAATGCAAGAATTGTGTGAATTTTACACTGTTACTTGTTGCATATTTGTATATACTTACAAATCCTGAGTTTTGCTTTGGGGTATAATTTAAGTTACAGTACTTAGAAATGGCTTAATCCATTTGGTCTTGCTTTTATGATTTTGTCAAGGTGGGTCTCGAGTCAACCTTAACCTGAGGCTAACTGTTCCTCATTACTGAGGCAAGACTTTCCTGAGTGGTGCCACTAATGCTCAGTAAATTATTCCTATTGTCCAGCTGGTAAAAATTAACACTATCCCCAGCCCTGTGAGAGGGATAAACTTCTTCTACATATAATAGTTTTCAGTATTTGTTCCCAGGCTCAGTTTCCTGCACACATGTGCTGATTAATATTCTCCTGAACACCAAAGAAGGATCCTTCACAGATGTCCAGGTTCTCTCTGTGTAATTCTCTCCTCTCCTGTGTCCTCTCCTCTGAATTACAACTGTCCTCATGTTCTCAGATTCATAGATCCCTTTCCTCAACTCAGAGAACCCACCAGATTCCGGTTGAGTTTCTCCTCCTACACCAGGGCCTGGAGATTTTCTAGAGGCAGTAAGCCAAGTCACCCATCAGGATTGCTTGCTTATTTTCTCTTTTCAGGAATCATTGTGCTTTGTCACTTCATATAGCGTATCTCAAAGCCATTATTTTATAGATTATTCCTGTTTATTTTGCTTCAATAGAAAGGCTAAATCTAACCCCTGTTCCTCTGTGTTGGTGGAGATATAAAACCTGCTGACATTACGTTCTATTATCCATAGTGAACCAACTATTACATGAAGAGTTGTCTTTGTACACAACATCCTTGAACATCTGTGAGAGATTGAAAAGCTAGAAGAGGAGAAGACTATTTTAAAAATCTCTTTGCTAAAAAGTTTACATAAATGCTCTCCTCTCTAATATCACAAGGCATCAAAATATCAATATCCACTCATAGGTTTTTTTCCCCACTATCATTCTTGATTTAGATATCTCCTTTGATAGAGGAAAAATGTCTGACTTCAAATCAAGGTTACCTTTTCCTATGAGAACAATAGATATGTAGAATTAAAGAGAGATTTTAAGAACAAGGAAACAAAACTTTGATTTCATTATATTGTTTTGAATATATTTGTAAGACAAAATAATTAACTCCTTAAACTGATATAACATTATGCTTAAAATTCAAATATAATGAATAGGTGAGATTGTCTCACCTGAGCATCACAGATTTTGGCCATTTCTGTAGGGACAGACCGTGATTTATGGGAGAGGAAAGATGACCTGATTCAAGAGGTCTGGGCAGAAGATGAATAAAAACAGAGTGAAAGCTGGGGTGTGGCAAGGGAAGAGGATGAGGGAGAAGGAGGTAGTTAGGCTGTCAAAAATAGTTTTGCCTCTCGTACAGTTTTGTTTCAGTGAAACCCTATGACAATAGCATTCAGAGTTTCTCTTCTCGCCTACAGAAACCTTTTCTCAATAGGAATGTATAATGTTAGAAAATATCATGCTTAGATTTGGGATGTCTTTATAGTAAACTGATTTAAGCATAAGGGACCACAGTTACTACACACAAAAAAGAATTCAGCAAATAAGCACTTTGAAATTTTTTTGTATCTACCAGCATTTATGTTTGAAAACTTTAGAATGCCTCTTGGAAAGTTTTCATTTCTGGGAATAATGAAGCAGAAACAGTTCTGGCCTCGGGCAGGTCCAGGGAAATCAAATCCACCCACCAACTAGATCTTCAGATCTACAGCATGTAGCAAGTTTCATGCCCCGCAGCTGATGCGCCTTAAGAGAGCAATTCTCCAACTCTCAGGTAGAAAAGTACTGTTACAGAAGACCAAGGATGGCTGGGGTTAATCTCCTACAAGTAAAACTGGCCATTACTTTTGCAAATGCAGTAGTAGTCCCATCTTTATAGTAACAAGCAAAGGAAGATGGCAGTTACAGGATTCATGTGCTTTCATAAAGAGACCAGCTCGCTTTCTCCGTGCTATCTGAGAGCTAAGTCAGTCCAATAAGGTGGATGCATGCATGAAGCTATTTCATTTTGATCTACTATTCAATATGGCACCCATTAGCCATATCAAAAATAGGGCCAGTTGCTCAAACCCACTATTCCCATTTCAGAAGCTCAACAGCACATGTGCCTAATGACTACTGTATTGAACAACACAGATACAGAACATTTCTATCAAAGCCTAAGGTGTGACATTAGGTGTTTGAAAAGCTGAGCAAAGTGTTTCAGATATGCTAGTGTTTCAGTACCTAACTTTTCCGTGAAAAGCATTAGACAGCAATTTTCCTCCATTTTTACTGAAATTATAGGCATTAAAATTTCAGATTATAAAGTCTTGACAAAGAAAAAATTTCTCTTTGCTCTTTAGGGAAAAAGAGTGAACTCACCTATTCCATCTCCCCCCAGAAAGAATGGCTGTTATCAAGAAATCAACCAATAACAAGTGCTGGCAAGGCTGTGGGGGAAAAGGAGTCCTTTTCTCCATACTGTTGGTGAGAGTATAGGCTGGTGCAACCACTTTGGAAATCAGTGTGGAGATTCCTTGAAAAAATTAAAACTAGAGGTTCCGCTTGACCCAGTTATTCCCTTTCTTGTTATCTTCCTTAAGGAATTAAAACATCATACCATAGTGATAAATGCACAACCATGTTTACAGTGGCACAGTTTGTAATAGCTAAATCTTGGAAACAGCTCAAATGCCCATCAACCTGTAAATGGATAAAGATGTGGTTTTTTTATACAGTGTAGTACTCCTCTGCCATCAAGGAGGATAAACTTGGGACATTTCAGGTAAATGGATGCACCTTGAGACCATACTCTTAAATGAAATAAATCGGACACACGTGTTCAAATATCACAGAGTTTCTCTGGTGTGAGAAATTGAAAGTGTAACTAAGGACCAATATGTGTAATAGATACTGTGAAATAAGAAGAAAATGTTCAAATGAGAAAGGGAACTGGAGGGGGGAAGGAGGAAGGAAAAAGGGAAAAAATGGAAACAAAGATTTGTAAATAAAGAGGGGAAGAAGGGTTGCAGGGAGGAGAGGAAAAAGGAGAAAAAAGAAGACTCAAGATCTGTCCTGTAAGGGTACAAACTCCATATGATGACTTTTGCCATTATGTATATCTAAAGTGTACCAAAAACTTAATTAATAAAAAAAGAATGAATTTGTGCTCTCTTCAGCAGCACATATATAAAAAAGAATGAAGTGAGAAGACTGCAATAACCGCCCTAGACTACTTACAGATAATATGTTACCAGAAGTTGATAGAGAACATAAAAATGTTGAACTCATAGAAGCAGAGAATAGAAAGGGGTTACTGGAAGGCGGAAAGAGGGAGTGTGGAATGTTGGTCAAAGGACCCAAAATTACTGTTAGACAGGAGGAATAAATTTAAGATATCAATTATGTGTTCTTGTTACTATAATTAATAATAATGTATTATATTCTTGAGAAATTACTGGGTTGATTTTAAGTATTCTCACCACCAAAAGATATGCAAGGTAATGCATATGCTCCTTAATTCCACTTAGCCCTTCCACAGAGTGTGCATGCTTCAAATCATCATGTTGTACGTGATAAAATTTACACTATTTTTATTTGTCAATTTAAATAAATTTAAAAAACAAATTAGTATCTATACTCTGCCTCAAGTTTTAAAATGAAATGTCTTGGATGTAAGAAATACATACTTCCAAGAGAAAACAAGATGCTAACAAAATAGGGTCTTAAAAATAGAACAAAAATGATTGCAAATAAGGTTAGAAAATATGGTAGCCAGGTGTGTTGGTTTGGGTTATTATGCAATGTAAAATAATATACAATACAGGACACATACCTTACATGATTATTTATAAGTCACCCAAAGAACAATATACAAGAGAGTGCAGGAAATCTGTGCACACACGAAGACCAAGGAATTCAGCGGAGGGCCTGGATCCTACAGAAATGTACCACATGAGTCCCGCTGAATACCTAGAGTTCATAACAATGCCTCTCACGAATCCAACGGGAGGCCCAGAACCCACAACAATGTCTCATGCAGGCCTGTTTCATGGATCTGTGCTGGAAGGCCAAAAGGTCAGTGGTGGAATCTAGGAAGTCTGTGCCAGCAGGATGAAGGACCTGTGCTAGCAGGCTGAGGGATCTGCCTTGGAGCTGGGAAGCGACACTCAGAAGAACCAGAGCTCCCCCGAAAGGTACCACAGCCATCTTCAGCAACAGTGAGGGCCCAAGCTCCTCCAATGACCAGGATGGCCAAGTTCCCGTCAGGGAAGCCAGTGCAGCAAGCTTCCCCTGGAGACCAGCAGTGCACCATCTTCCCCTCTGGAGCCATGCAGCGATGCTCAAAGTAAGGACCAGGGCTCTCCCAAAGTGAACAAAAGCCATTCTCAGTGCCAACGAGGTCCCGAGCTGCTCGGAGGATGAAAACAGCAAAGTTCATCAGGAAAGTCAGCATGATGAGCTCCTCCAAAACAACCAACAGCTTCCACCAGCTCCAACAGCCTTTCTCCACTCCCAACAGCCTCCTTCTCCTTCTCCAGTTCTGCCTCTTATGCTGCTGGCAACAATCCCCAGTTGGGCCTCCCACACCCAGCACCACGCTTACTCAATTCAGCTGGGGGTTATAAGTTGACCACCAGTGGTCAATCCTCCACACCAGGCTTAATGAAATGGTGAAAGAACACAAAGAGTAAGATCTTTGAAGTTTGGCTCCTTGAAGCTATGAGAAGTAGTCGTCAAATCTCTTTCTAAGCGTTGGTGTTCATGTCTCCCTCCTAGACTGGCTGTGAATACCATATGAGAATAATTAATGCTAAGTAATCCATGCACATGTACAGTTTCATATATAGTTATATTTCAGTTATGGCAATATTAAACTTATGTCAGACTTTGGGTATACAGTTTCAGAGATACCTTCTCTTTACTTCCCATAATATAGGGAAACTCTGATAAATGGTTCCTGATACCACAAATACAAAAATAAACCAAGAAACTTTTTAAAAATTGTCAAGTATACTAATAATTACATATGGTGGACTAAGTGTTCAGTCTCATCAAACCAGTGTTTAATGTACTCAGCCTTACATTTTAGGACATATATCACAGGTGTGATATTTTCTACAGAATGTGAAACAGATGTGACAGAAGGTTACATTTGGGCCTTTTGGATTCCTATGTCTGTCATATTTTTGGATGATGCTACCCCTCAGTAATTTTTGCACTTAAAAAATTAAATTATTGAAGTCCATCATATCCGTGCTATCTTTGTTGGAAAAGCTACTCACAAAATGATGTGAAACATTTTCAGCTTAAATCCTTGTGAAATCCTTTTACTTCATTGAATGCCAGGTTAAGTTAAGAAAGTCAAAATTTCCTGCATGAAAAGCTCTATTTAAATTCCACTGAAGGCAGATCCATTGTCAGATTAGGATTATTGAGATTATTCTACTTCATGTTGGTGTACATTCTTAATTTATTATTTCTTATAACTTAAAGACACAAACTATTATAGAGATATAAAGTGATTTAATGAATCTAAATGTGTATATGTAAATGTACAGTTTTTATATAGTTATATTTCAGTATGGCAGTATTTAAATTATGTCAGACCTTAGGTGTAGAGTTTAATAGCTACATTCCCTTTACTTGACTCATTTCAAGAAAATCTCGGTGCCATTAGATCTCTATCAAACCGATGTATATATAAACTGTAAAGCTACACATTGTTGAATGATTTGTACCTTTAACCAATGACCCTATTTATTCCACTAAGCATAAAGGAAAAACAAGAGAGTCATGAAATCCTTTGTAAATATCTCATAGCATCATATATTGTCAGAATCACTCACCTGACTATTAAATAAGATATCTCTTTCTGGCAGATATGAACCCATATCTAGGTTCATTAAAAGAAAAACTCACAGAAGCCTGCTTCTCCTCTTGATTTTTAGAAAGTAATATTTGGGACAATGACAAGGATGTATTCGTTCACGGAATATTGTCCAAAGAAGATATCAAATCAATTATAAAATTATTTTTGATTGACATATTTTAGGTTGGCCAGTTTTTATTGTTTTATAAGAACCATAAAAATAAAGTTGATGATTATGAACATATTATAAGGCTGGGCATGGTGGTGCATGCCTATCATCCCAGCACTAAGGAGGCTGAGGCAGGAAGATCCTTGTGAGTTCAAGGCCAGCCTGAACTACACAGAAAGACTCTGTCTCAAAAAAAAAATACAATTTTTTACTAGCTATTAAATAATTTTAAGGGACAGGTGCTATGTTTCAGCCCAAATTCACTGTATAAAAATTACTCTAAAAATTTAGTAGCTGAATATAACAATGACATTATATCTGCTACCTAGCTAACTAGAAATCTAAGATGGGCTGTCTTGCATGTTTGGTCACTGGATGTCAGGCGGAGTGCTGGAGTTCGCCACAGAAATACACTGTCTTCTTTCCACAGAGGTTTTCAGATGGGGTTTAAAATGCAAGTTTCCTTAAGGCCTGATCTCTGGAGGTCACACCATGTCACTCTCACCATTTGTCAAAGCAAGCTGCAAGTCCAGCCCAAGCTTAAGAGTGTGGAGAAATAGATGCCACTTCAGTAAGGAAAGAGCGACAGTGTGACATGGCAAAGACAAGTTTCTTCCGGGAAGAGAAGAATTTGTAGCTATAAAACAATCCACCTCGTGCTGAATCTTCTTTTTATCTTTGCTTTCCTGCATGGAAAAATGTTATACCTCCAGAATACAGATGCTGTATCTGTCTGACTTGAATAATATAAAGAGGAAAGATGTATTTTAAAAATTATTTTAGGTCTTTATCAATTTTTCCAAACTTTTTCCTTGATTTTTGTGTACTAAAATCATTACCTTTTGAGTCTTGAGATAAATTTACATTTTTTATAATGTTGACAACATCATATTCTCAGCAGTGAACTCACCTTGGGGCCAGGGTTATAGCTCAGTGGCAGAGTGTGTGCCTAGCATGCTCAGGGCTCTGGGTTCAGTACCAGCACTGAAAATAAATATTTAAAATAAATAACCTAACCAACACACGAGCTGACCCTACAGTGAGGGGTTTATGCCAGTGTGAAGCAAAGTGACAAGTGAAAAGGGCATGCTAACTGTCTGAAAATAATAAATGACTTGCCTATTAGAAATTTTGTAACTATAGACCTGGAATCATTTTTCAGTTAGTAAGGATGCACCTTCACCCAGTTCTTTTTAACTTCTTAGTTTTCACTCAACATCACACTTTGGTACTGGGTCCCTATGTAAATAAGGAAAGCCATTTTATGAAACACAGGAAATTTCATACAGAATTTTCTTAGATGCCTATTAAAAGAGCCGTGAGAGCAGAAGATAAGATGGTACAAAGATCAATAACTGCGTGAAAACAGGACCACCCTTGGTTTGAAGAAGCACGGTACTCAATCAGTTGCCTGCAGCACACAGTACTGTGCTTCCGGGGATCTACAGTCACAGCCAAACTGCCTGAGCAGAGGCCCAGAACCTCTGCCTGTGCTGGTCTCCACTGCTCTGAGTCCTACCACCGTACCCCCTTGCCGCTCCTACCGGAAAGTTCAGGAAAGAAGTAGCTGCTTCTCTCCTTTCTCCTCCCATTAGTTGAACCAATCCAGAACAGAGGTTACGGGAGTCTGCAAGTCTTCCCAGGCTCATAATAGAGCAGAGTTCTGAAAGCCAAGGAACACCACTCAGAGAAAGATGGCACATGATTGGCACAGTCGGTTGTGACCTCATGTTGGCCCGGGGTCACAGTTGTGTCGATGGGGGATATGTGCTCAGGTAACTCTTGGGCAACTTCTACTGTGAGTTCTGTGATAAGGCAAAAATGGGGTGATCCCAGGACAGAAACATAACAAACTGGGAGATACGAAGAGGGTAAATATAAATTGGAATTGAGTTCTTAGGAATCAAATAAGTAACTGCTTGAGAAGAAGACCTTTCCAGGGAGGCAAAATAACTGTTTATTCTGTTCTGTTTTGTTTATAACCAAATCTAAAATGTAAATTTGAAAGGCAATTGTTCTAGGATGGATAGCATTTAAAAAACTTATAATTTATTAACAAGATGAAGACAGTTGGGCAAGAAGTTAAAGTTAGAATTCTTTTGGGTTTACTGAAAAGTGGCCTCTCTTTTTGAGTGTATCAACAAAGCATTTTAAACCTTTCCCTGTCTAAGGATAAGCAAGAACTAAGCATATTTCCCATGTTACCAAACAAATTTTATCCCTTTCATACTTTAAATGGTCACTCGTTTACTTCCCTCTTCTCCTTAACTTTTAAGAACATTTACCTGAAGCACCAGGGGGATTGGCTCCGTGGGAAGCAGCTGCTAAATTCCACCGAGATAGCACTTTGCAGAAGCATAATAAATATGCGGGAGCACTATCTCCCCCGTGAGAAATACACTAGGATGTTTGGCATTCACTTTCTCTTTCTCAGATTGCTTCTAAAAGCATTACTCTGTCCAGAATGACGGAAATCCCACAGGTCACTGGATCAGAGGTAGAAACCACCATGGGATTTAGATATCAGGAGAGGTGACCTTGAGCCCAGAGTTGGCTATGAGCACCATAACCTTGGGAGCTTTATTTGTAAAATAAGAAGATTCAAATAGATGATCTTAAATGTTTCTTTCAGCTCTGACAAGGTAAAATGTTATGAAAAAGCTTTAAAAGATGTTTGAGTCAGGGTGCATGGGAAAATGCATTATAAAAGTTGATTTCAGGGTTTTTTTTTCCTGTTTAAAATGCCAGCACTTTGCCTGTTGGAGTATCTACTTACTTGCCACATTATTTTCAAGTGGAAACTATAAAATATTGAGGGATGTAAACTATTATTATATAAAAATACTTACACATCTTACACAACTGTGTGGCCAGACATCAGTACCTTCTGTAAGCTTAAAACATAAGTGATTAGAACTACTTTTTCTCTCCTCCTGGATGGACTTTGGACTTTGAACTTTTGTGTTTGTGTGACACTGGACACAGTGATTTCTCTGATCTTTAACTTCTTTTCCATCAGATACATGCAAGGAAATTAGTCATAATCTTTGGTTCACAAATTTCCTATCATCACATGCTTATACATGATCTTTTAGTTTCATAGTTAGTCTACCTTTTCATTTTTTAAAACTCACAAATGTAAAGAATATTCACCTTCCTTTCATTGCTTGTTTTTAAAATTATAAAAGGGGCCAAATTTCATCAAGCATGGCTCTTTGTATTTCTTACTCAACAAGATGTTACAAAGAAAAAAACCAATGTTGTTCAGTTTTCCTTGGCAATATAGTTTATTCCTTCTTATAGTCATCTATTCTGTGAATATTTTTAATATATTCACATAATGACAATGAAAAGAGATTCTTAAGATGATTCAAAGATCATTGTTTTTTTTAAATTACAAACATTACTTCTATGGATTGTCTTCTGTATATTTCTTAATGCAAGGTGTAAATTTTTGGCTAAATGAATAACTTGGGATGGAATTGCTGGGTGTACAAGTGTTCCAGTTTATAAGCTAATGTGAAACTAATTTTCAGCATGGATATGCCAATTTAAATTGCTGACAGTAGCAAATAGTAAATTCCAATTATCTACAGCTTCTAAAACACTGTATTCTTCTTCTTGCTTTCCACCAGTTCAATGCATACAGCATAGTAGGCCATCCTGCATGTTTCTGGTGAATATTGAATTTAAGTTATACTTCAAATGTTTGCTTATTGAATATACATGCTTCCTTAGTGCTAATTCATTTTTATCCATAATTTGATAGGAACCATCTCTGAACTATGCTATTCTGTTGGTCAATGTATGCACTCCTACCCTAGTGGCACACTATATTAATAAATTTAATATTTAAATAGGACAGGTTTCCCATTATTGTTCATCTCCTTTTCCAGACATACCTTTTATGGTCATTGAACTTCCATGTAAACTTTAGAATCATCTTGTCAGGTTTCATAAAAAACCTTATTATGTTTTTATTAGAGAAGTATCAAGCCTATAAATCAAGGTGGAGTGGGCATATTGAGAAAGGATATGTTTCTGACACCAGCATAAGATACATCTCCACTTATTAAAGTTTGAGCTCAAGTATTTGAGCAAAATTTTTCAAAATCCATGCACAAAGCTCACAAAACTTTTGTTACATTTATTTCTAGATCCATTATGATTTTAGTTATTGATATATACATGTAAGCATTTTCAAGGATGAGTGTACAGTATACACAAAAACTATTCACTTTCATGTAAGGGTCCTATATTCAACCTCACTGCTACGCTCCTGCTCTAAATCATTATTTCTCCATCTGTAAAATTCCTATTGCACATGGTTGTTATGGATCCAAAATGAGCTGCCAACACACAACTTTGTGACAGGTATATACTCGCCACCACTTCCTACTCCCTTTTTATGTTAGGAAGGCAAAAAATAGAAGAGAGGACTGTAGAGAAGACAGAGACCAACCTCTCATGTTATTCTGCTTTATAAATACTTTGATATTTTCTTATATTTTTATGCACTTAGTTGCATAATTGCTATGCTCTACTGAGCCAGTGAAATACAAAGTAGGTGGGTGCATGACATTTATTTTAAAGCCATAAAAAGCAGAAGACATACTTTTTTAAATTTTATTTTTAAGACAAAAGAACCTAGAATAACACAGAAACAATACAGAAAACACCAAGTTATAGAGAAGATAGTAGGGAATTGGCACTGGATGCTGTATAACATAATATTATCTTCATATTTGTTATAACAAAATCAATAAAGGAAATACCGAGTTACACAGGAGACAGTAGGGAACCGTCACTGGATGCTGCATTACATAGTGTTGTCTTTGCATTTGTTAACACAAAAACAATAAAGAAAATACCAAATTACAGAGAAAATAGTAGGGGGTTACCACTGGATATTGTATTACATATTGTTATCTTTGTCTTTATTACTCAGTTACACAGATGATGGCTTGTTCAATTAATCAATTTTCTCCACTTCACCACCATTGTTCTACCACCCTGTCAGTGATCTTCCCACTGGTAATAACTGCACTTTTGGTTTATTTACTCCCTTATGCTCTTACTTTAGGCAGAGACTTGGCTGCTTCTAAATATGCTGTATAATACATGGGTGTACACGACTTGCTATGGCAGGAGGTGGAGAAGCACCCTTTGGCAAGCCCTCACAGCCCTTGGGTGTCTGGTTGGGTAGGCGGGGTTATACAGCGCATCACCAGGCTCTGTCAGCGCGTCCACATCTACAGGCTCACGCGAGTCTTCTGGATTGTCTTGGAGGATGGGTAGAGTGCCTGGCATGCCCCGGGGGCCAGGCAGAGCACAAGGGGGGGCAGAGCGCTGGCCAGGGGGAGCGTACCCGGAGGCCCAGTCTAGGTCCTCAGGGCTCTCATGCAACCCAAAGGGAGGCCCCTCCCCCCTCAGGCTTCCAAGCACCCCTCCGAAGTCCCTGGTACCCCCCCCATAGGCCATTAGTGTCTTTGGAGACTATCCCCTTCCAGCTACAGAGGCGAGTCTACACCCTAGTTCCATGTCTTTGCCTAATCCCACCACTCAATATCACTGGGCACTGGGTGCACTTACGATGCTGGGCACAAGTGGCATGAGGTCTTCACCTGTGCTCACTGTGGCAGCCCATGGTGTGTACTAAGTTTAGTTATTAGTTAGAGGAAAGAATTGGAGGATTTTCTCAGGTCTGCTGTGTAGAGTATGTTGTTGTCTCTCAGGCTCCAGGACTGCTGCTTTTCATATAGTTTGATGCTATGGGTTCATACATTTTTCATATATGCAAACAGTGTGGAGTCTCTCTTGGTGCTCATATTAGTAGTTTAGGGTGAGTTATGAAGCCTGTTGACTCAGCCCATTGTCAGGATCACATGGTGCCTGCTCAGGCCACCAGGGCTCATGGTGCTCAGAGAAGGAGTTCAGGGTGGGAGCTGAAGCCTGGTAACTCAGCCCATGCTTCCTGCTTGGTGTTGGAGTGAGAAGGGCGTGGGGCCGTGTAGCCCGCCTCCATCTGCAACTCTCTCTTTCTGTTGTGCTCCAGCTCCCTTTTGCTTTTTGACTGGATCCCTGGGAATTACTGTGGTCCTGGGGTCACTTCCACTGCTTTCTGCGACTCTTTGCTGGTATTTGCTCACACATTGTAGAGGTCTGAGGCCATATCCTCGGGGCAGGCATAGAGCTGGGTGTGGTGGGCTGCTCACTGGTTGCCTTGACTCCGGCCTGCCTCAGGGCACTGATTAGAAAGATTTCTGCTTAGAGATTCTGCTTCACTGGCCTTTGTAACCTCCCATCCTCACACTGGATTCGACCACTCCTTCTGACCACTTCTTCCTTTTCGGGCTGCGCTTTCTCCTCTCCGATTTTGAACCAACTCTCAGGACTTTGCTCTCCCCCGGCTGACTGGAAATGTTTCCACGAGCAGGGCCCTCTGAGGCTGAAGCTGTGAGTGGCGGAGTGAGGGAGTGGGCTGAGGGTGTGTATGGAGCGGTGGCGCCTTCCTTTTCCGCCTCCTCTTCCTCTAACTGCGCCATGGCGGCCCTCCGAGCTTTTTCTCCAGGGGAGGTCTTGTTTGCTCTTTCTGAGAGTTTCAATTCCCATTTCACATCTTTCCTGGGTCCAGGGTACTAGGGCACCCATTTCTCTCCTTGGCTTTCTCGTGTTGCTGTATTTCAGTATCTGGATGTCAATCCTCCAGGAGGATCTTTCTCTGCTGCTTGCCCAGTCGCCATCTTATTGGAAGTCCAGAAGTCATATTTAAGAACCACAGTCACAATGCAATGGCCTAGTCTTTGTTAACTATTGTTAAATATAAAATTATTATATATAAATATTGTTATATGTAAAATATTGTTATATATAAAATATTAATATATATTGTGCTATATAATCATTGTTAAATATGATCATATATAAAAATAAGACATAGTAAGATTATTTAGGTTTATTTTTTTTAGAGAAAATCCAGTGGTGTATTATTTCCTACTTTTGACTACACCTCCAGCAAAATCTAAATTTCCTGATACATCTTGGGCCCATACTATTTACTTCTTCCTTTCTTCTTTTCTTTCCTCCTTTCCTCTTCCCTCATGATTTCCCTTCCTCTCCTATCTTCTCCCTCACCTCCCCATTCCCTTCCTTTTATCCTCTGACCTGTGATAAATTTCACTGAGTCCTGAATTAAACTTGAGGGATAATGAATTGATAATGAATAATGAATTGATGGCTTTACATACTGGCTTGGAGCATTAACCAATCATTCACCTTGGCTCTGGGGGTTAAAGCAGCAGTTCGCGTGATGTCACCTTGGATCCTTGGGTGATTATGCTCATGCTTCACTATCTCAGCTGCATGGACATAATACAGTCAAACTTTTAATATTAGCTTGTGATAGAGACTCCTCATACCTTAACTCTAAGGAAAGGATTATGTGATGCTAAATGTCCATACTACTGTAAATATAATGTCTTGAAATACTAATTATGATCCACTTCATTTTTAAATCATGTATTTAAGAGGCTTTATCAATGTGTGTGTGTGTGTGTGTGTGTGTGTGTGTGTGTGTGTTTGAGAGAGAGAGAGAGAGAGAGAAAGCTAAGAAAGCTATGCTTAATGCTCTCTAAATTTTGGAAAACCCTACAATAAAGTAAAGAAATAACCATTCATGAGGATAACTTTACTTCAGTAAACTTAGGATAGATTCTTCTCTAATTATCTACACCTGTGCCTGAAAGGTAACACTCCACATCAGATTAAACATAGAGTTTTCTTACCTCATATTTTACAAAGTTATAGTCAGATAAGCTAACTTAAAGATGAACTTGTAAAACATCCAACTTACTAAATTCACTTTGCATATATTGACTCTTTAATCATCATTTATATTCAATACCTGTCCTCAAAAAGAGCAATTTCTGGGAGGAAAATAAACATAATTATTGTAAATTAAGCCATTCACAAAAATTTAACTTACAGTAGTGAAACTTCATCACAGTACATTTGAAAATAAAAATTCAACTGATTGAAAAAATAAATATGAATAGAAAAAATCATTCTTATATCCAGATTTTGTCCTTCCATCTATTCCTAAATTTTCATTTCAACCATCAGAGTTGGTGATTTTAACAAATCTATGTTCCTATAAAACCAATAATGGGCCACTCTTCCCTATGCGTTAATATCTATGTTGGAAATATCTATTTAGTTTCATAGTATATAAAACATTTAAAATTCATTTTTCCTTCCACTGCCTTCTCTTGGGTTGGTTAAATATAAAGTAAATAATCACACTGTATACAATCAGGAATAGCAAAAGATATATCCAAGAATGAAAGTTGTAACATCATGGCATCATTTCCAAAGATATTTTATATTTTAAAAACCCATCGTGACCTATGCAGTACTTCACACAGCAAGTGTGAGTGAAAAGAGTTGTTAAATTCGGAAGATACTGCTGGTTACAACAGATGACCTAGTGAACAGAATTTTCAAATCTTTGTGGCCATATATAAAACAAATTACTGAGACTGAGATTCCCATAAGTCAAAATGAAACTATTTATTTTATTCCTTACAGCAACAATGGAGTGAAAATCTATTTCTGACACTTCCTCCCCATCTCCCCAGGACTAACTATACTCTTGTTTTGTGACTGTGTGTAGTAGCCACTAGGAATTGTGTAAACTGCAAATTGAAAGAAACGAATCTAAGAAAAGTCCATGTTGCCTTTCATGTAATTATCTTTATATAAATTCAACAGATGTTTACTATTTTAAGCTTTATTAATTAACAGTATGAATTCTTAAAGGCAATTCCAATAAAAGTGAGAGTCTGTCATACGTAAATTGGTAGTTTGTGGATCACATCAGAGGTTTGATTTCCTTGTCATATTAATTTATTAATAAACATGTATTAATATTCTGAGAGCTTGTAAAGATGTTTGTAGTCCTAAGTTAAACTAAACAACCCTTAGAGCCTTATCCAGATTCCAGTTTCTACAACATAAATAATAACTCATCTTTGTAAATATACATGTTCCTGATCTCTTTTGAAGAAAATGATGAGAAATTATCTTAAAGGAAGTAACATCGATTTCTCTGGGGTAAAGGTTAAAATGAAGTTAATTTATTTCATATTGTTCTAAGTTTTATCTGATCTGACTTTAATTTAAAATTAAATCAGTCTACTTCGATATGTCATGCTCAGTTAAATAGAAAAATTGCCCAGGTCGCCTGTAAATTCAAGGTTTGCCAAGATCCCGTGCCATGACTCTCTTTCAAGACTCCTGACATTGCTGGATAGTTTACTAAGAAGAGTTGCAGCCAATGCAAAGTCCATTTCCAAAGTGTTGTCCCTTATCACTATCTAAGCACTGGGTGGCCTTTCCAGATCCAACATTCTCAGTGTTAAATCTAAGAGCATAACATCATAACTCTCAACAAATATTAACTCAGGGACACTGTACTTAATTTTTTAAAGATGAATAAATCTTTAGCAGACAGAATCTTTTAAACCATCTTTATAACCACTGCATCCATAAACATACTTACTAAGAAAAAGTAAAATTTCACCAAAAGTTTACAAAAGCTTCATCCTGCTTCATTCATCTGTCTGTTAACTGTGTGGCCAGCACTAAGTCCACTGATCTATTTCTCCTCCTCTTTCTGCGTCTCTTAAAGGAGGACAGCCCTACCTCTTAGGGTTCTTGTGAAAATCAACTGAACAGACATGTATAAAATAAAGTCTTCAATGCCTGAACTGCCATTGGAAGTACAAAAATAAATGTTAGCTTTTAGTATTATTCCCTTTTTTTGTTGTTCTGGTTACCATGGCTCCACCTACGATCTTTCCCTTGGCCTTTGCCTGCGTGTTTTTAAATGACACATCAACTTGTGCGTTATCTCCTCACTTTGGTCTCTTATAGATCCTAACTTTGTGTACCTATACCGTTTCCCGGTGTCTCTCAAAACGCACATATAAAGTTACTAATTCGTCGTTTTGGTTTCATCAGTGACTACATTTTCATTACTTAGGACTTTCAGAGACGAGTGATGGGAAAGCTACCGACAGTGATTTAAGCAAGCAAAAGCTCTATCTTCATGTCACAAGAACTGCGGAGGTAGACAGTTGCTGCTCTTCCCCACTGTCCGTAGTATTTTGCCTTTTATTCTTACACTTGTCAAATCGCGTTGCCTGACGGCTGACTCCGCTCCAGGCAACAAGACCACCTTCAAAAGCAAGAAGCAGGGGCTGACCAGGGTGGCCAAATCCTTTCATCTCCTATGGACTGTTTTGATTAGGAAGAAAAATAACCTTCTAAGAAGCTACCCAGCACAATTTCTCCTGCATCTCATTTACCAGCACTGACTCCTAGGGCACTCCTAACTCCAAGGCAGGCTGTGGTAGTGAAGATATTACACAAAAGAATGACATCGCCTTAATTGGCTTAGACCAGAAAGTCCCAAACTTTCTCAGCTCACAACTCCACTGGGGTCTCTGTGATTACTTTCCCTGTGCCCTTAGGCAAAAGAAATACCAAATAATCCTTTGTTATATGTAGCTGGGACCAAAGAATATAATATGTACTAACAACTTAGTAGTAAATTGAGTAAATATTAGATATAAATTGCTTTTGTACAATCGTATTTAAATATTTACAAGTACTTAATAAGGGGAAGCCTGTGCCAGTTGGGCACTGTACAATTTTTCAAAATTTAGTCACATTAGTCATCAATATCTTTATTTCTATTCTATATTGATTTCCATGTAGAACTATTGTTTAATCACATCAGCCGCTGAAAGTACTGCTTCCAAAATATATTGACATCTTGGAAAGGCAGGTGGAACCGATAGCGACACCAGAACCAGCCTTGAGAGAGTGCCAGAGGCTGAGCCTCCCTCCAGGATCCCGGAGGAACACACAGCCTAGACGAAGAGTCAGGTCGATGCTTGATCCCGTGCGCACACTACCGAGAGCAGAAAATCCCTGAGCACTGGAGTTCTGAGTGGTCCTAAATCAACTCTCCTTCCTCAGTCACTTGCTCCAAACCAACAAAGTTGTGATCGATGCTGGAAGTTGATTGTTTTCAACGTTCCATTCCTACTATTGCAATACAGTTGGAGAAAGGAGAGGAAGCAGGATAATCAGTGCAATGATTGCAACTGGAAAACCAGAGTACAGAGTGTTCTGAAAATATGCAGTCTTGGCAAGGTGAAGGGTAAAAGTGGAGAGTCCTAGGTTTCATCGCAAGTAAAGACTGTAATATTGCTAGATACTACACTGTCATTCATCATCTATACCAAAGACTGGGAGACTGTGCATTTTAAACCTCACAAAACTCCCTTGGCTACCCAGATATCTAATATTTCATGTGTTCTAATACACGTCGGTGCCGCATCCAGCCGCAGCAGGTCCAGGAGATTCCTACAAGAGGGAACGTGGGGGGCAAGGAGACAAACACAGACACCAGAGGTCTTTCTGTTGGGACAGGGCAGCAAGGCTCCTCCGACACAGAGACATGGTTTTTGCTTTATTACATACCTTTGCAATTATATGTGAAACTCTTAGCTACAATGAGGTTTCTATTTTAGTTACAGATTCAGACATGGTTGAACGACCGTCTGGCTGCAACCCTAGCGGGAAATCAACCTTTTTAAAGCACATAAAAGGAAGCAAAAAGATCAATCACTAGGTGTTCTTAATTAGGTATAATTTTTCACAGAATTGCTCACTTGTCTACTGGACAACGGGACCCACATTGACACTATCTCCATTTAGAGCCAGTCCGGCACACACACGGTGTTCGCCTGAGGTTTCCCCATGCCCTGAGGCCCATGCAGAGCTCCCCTCCAGTCCCCAAGGCGAACATTGCCACACAGGAGGTAGGGGACCGACGCAAATCTCTGTGGTGGCTTGTACTTCCTCTTTCAACCCTGGAGGGGTGCCTTTCATCCTAGGCTCTGATTCCTTAACTACTTTCAGTTCTGATCCTTAAATTTCCCAACCATCCCTTGAATCCAAAGGAATATCTGAAAAGCTATGTTTAATGGAGAGTAAAGAAAGAAGACTGTACACTCATCCTATGTGGTCCCTGCTTTGCAGGTACCTGCTGCCAGTCCTGACTTTGTGAAGGAACTAGCATTCGAAGGTCTCCAGCACATGGGATCACCAACATTCCCCACATCAAAACTGCCCTAATGGATACAGGAATAGTGTCTTCTAAAACCCCATTTGTACCTTCACAGTGACTTGGTCTTTCCACAGGGGTAGAACGCAAACATGTTGTCCTGTAGGGATTAAATCCAGGGGACTGGTACTAGCCAGGAGTTTAGCAGTTGAACTTTATCAATCTCTCATTCAGCAAATGTTTTGCATTATAAAATCTTGTCTTTAAAAATATCTTCTATGCCCACCACATCTTTTTCTAGAAAATATTATTGAAGAAAAAATATATTTCCTTTGATCCCCATGAAATAAAAATAAGATAGGGTATGTTATTCTGGTTAATGCCGTGCCATATTTTCAGACTTAGTTACAGATGAAATAGTCACAAATTCAAAGAGCTCCAGTTTTATTCTTGCTCAGCTCCCCGACAGACTATGAAGTAGTTATTCTTTTGAAAGCTTTGATGCCAGGGTCTTTCCATTTGTATACATGTAACCAGGTTTTCGTATTGAACTTGGATTCAGAGTTAGAGG
Organism: Dinomys branickii; assembly: GCA_004027595.1. Classification (NCBI taxonomy): domain Eukaryota; kingdom Metazoa; phylum Chordata; class Mammalia; order Rodentia; family Dinomyidae; genus Dinomys; species Dinomys branickii. Next base: position 11,636 of record PVLD010016145.1, on the reverse strand, counting down.
TTAAGACAGCTACTTTACATGAGCATTGCAGAAACAAGTAATTGTTTACCTTTTACATATACACAGGACCTACGTTAAGTTCAGAGTTTATAAAAGGAGAAAACACTTTAAATACACCTTCCTTTGTATTCAACAGGAGGCCACGCTTCAACTGGCAGGAACATAGATTATGCAGATGGACCTTTGGCTTAGTTATAAGCATATTTGGAAAATTAATTTTCCAGTATTTTAGCAGCTTTGAAAAACTTTAATTGTTAGTATTTTAAATAAGACATTATTCGTGGGTATGAAAGGGCAGGAAAATATGTAGAGAGAATTTTTTATTGCAGAAGTCAGGCTTTGAATCCTAATCTGAAAACTTCTTCTCAAGTTATGTTTGTTCTCTGAGGATACAGTTTACATCCTAAAAATAACTTGAGTAAAAACTTTCTGGATTGGGTGGCTTTGAGAAAATTATGTTTAAATTTTTTAAAACATTTACATGCACATATACATATACAAATGTTTTGCAAATTTCTCCATGAAGAATAACGCTACCATATGTGAAAAATTCCCTGGTATTTTGTTGAAATGCTTCAAAGGTTTGTAATACTCTTTTGGTTTCTTAATATGCATATTAACACTCAGATATTTCATTACTATGTGTGTAATACTTTCCGTACTGATTCACCTCCTGCTGGAGGTTGTAAATTTTTGGAGGCATAAGCCATGATTTTCCTCAGTAAATAAAACTGCAACATCTGCACATTACTAAAACTATAGTAGACCCTTAAGAAATATATGCAAATATTTTTCAAAATAAGAGGTCTTCATTGCAAAAAAAAAAAAAATACCAATGCTGGTCACCATAAGCAACAAAGAAATATAGATAATGTCAACTCCACAGGATTTCCAAAGACTCGGATTAGAAAATGAACAAAATCCAAGACAGCTCTGAGGAAGCAAGAATGAGGACCCCAGTGTCGCCCTGCTGCGCCCAGAAGCATCATGTCTGAGGGAAAAGCAAGCGACCAGACCAACAGTACATGGATGTCCACATGCTGGTTGCCAGAAAGCCGAAGAGGAAAGCATACGGCCCCCCGGGCTGCCATATAGGTAAGCAGTGTCTGCTTTTCCCCAGTAAATGTCCTCAAAACAGGATGGAAGTAAACTGTGACCAGGAAAATACTAAAAATTTAACTGTTCATGAACATCACACGTACCTCACCCCACATTACATTTCCAATAAAAAGCATGCCTCTGAATGCAATGCACTATATTTTTTACAAACAAAATTATGCATATCTCTCCTGCAAGAAAGGCGATGTTTCTTCAGTCTAGGATTGCTGGATCCTAGCCCTTGCTCCTGTGAAATCATTATGTTCTGTGTTTTTGTCAGTAGGATGTTATTAAAATGCACAAAATTAGCATTTCTATAAAAGACAGTATCATGTCTTAGTTTTCTCCTCCCTTCTATGACTGTAGAAAGTTGGAGTTCTTGGTCTATTTGTGTTTAAACTGCTTCAATTTTTAAATTCCAAAGGAAAATAATTCAGTGTTTGATACAGGAAGTACAAATTTCCATTAAATTGACCTTGCTAAAATGTCTTTTGTACACTTTCCATTTATTTACTTTTTTGAAAATGAGAAAACAAGTGCTTCCGATTTTCCTTACACAGCTTTTCTGAATACTTGAGACTTCGTGACAAAAGTAAATAAGGTCCTTTATAAGTTTGGTTCTGAAAATGTAGCTCATAAAGTAGGCAGGGTGCTCCTGCGTTCACCTTAAGTTCTGATTAGCTTTAATGGAATCCAAGTGAATTAATTTTCAGGAGAATAGACTCCACGTTCTTATTCTTCATTGTACTTTCAGTAAGTACCGTTCTCTGAAGCCATAAATTTATATCCTTTCAACACTCAGGAAATGATGAGTTGGGCTAGAATGCTCTGAAAAAGAACATTTATGAATTCTCCATCAACTCCCTAACACAGAGGATGTGCAAATGCAGGACTCCATTGTTACAGTTTTTTGGGCCAGAGATAATCTTGCTAAGTAATTATTTAAATACAAAGAAAATGAGCATTGTTAAATATTTTAAAATAAAAACTCAAGAAATCTCGTTGTAAAAGAAAATCTCATTATAAATGGCATAATATCAGATTTCATGAAAATTAAAGCACAGAAATTATTTAGCATATTTCTCTTCACTAAAATCCTTTAGGTTCATCTAGTCTAGTTATAATTTGATATCATAAAAATTAACTTAATAATTATGAACTTTAATTTAGAGTTTTAAAATTCCTTTTTGTAGTGTATGTTTCAGCAGATTTATGACTAGAACAGAAAGAACAGTAAGTCCTACTCTTAGGATTATTATGAGAATTAAATAAGACAATGCATGCAACAATATTAATGTACATGATTTTAATAATAACCCATAGTAGCAATGGACTATGATCTTATTCCTCTTGCTGTCTTTAAAAATAAAATATGCTTTTAGATTTCTAGTAGCCACAGTGTTTTTGTAAAGCATATTTAAATCTTTTAGATTTTAATACAACGTATTGAAAAATATGTGTTAATTCAAGACCACAGAAGTATTCATAAACTTATGAGAAACTAGATAAAATGTTTCTGTTTGTATCATAGCAATCAGAACAACCACTTTATCAGTTTGAACATATGGGGAAATTTTAGCAAATGAAGTTTTTATCTTAAAAGTTAATAGATTCTCCACATGGAGCAATGCATTAGCGAAGCTATTATCTGGGAGAGATTAAAGAATAAAGACACAAATAAATGGCCCTTGGGCAAGAGAAAGAGGAGAGGGAAGAGAAGGAGTGGGCAGGGCAAATGGAGAGGGAAAGGGAAAGAGAAGAAGATTTTTATTTTAAAAAGTGTGCATAAGTGACACGCTGGGCAGATGAGATAAAATAACTCAAGAACCGCCTTACATGACGTTCTTCATTGTTGACCCAATACAGTAATCAAACTTCAACAGGGAACATTCCAGAATCACATGGAGGATTCAGTAAAACACAAATTTCCGGGTCCCACTTCCAGATTATGATTCACAGCTTGAATTGGGCCCCAGTTCTGTGTCCGTAATGATTTTCAGGCAATCTTGATGCTGCAGGTCAAGCCAACTCTGCTTTGAGTATGACTATCCTATAGTAAAACAGACCGATGACCTATTATTGCATTCTGTTTGAAAAAGAAAACTAAACCAATGTTTTGAGGGATAATATATATGACTAATAGGATTCAGGTTTTCTCATATTTCACCTATTGCTATTAAGGATAAGTTATCAAGGTTTAATTACTACACATATACAGTTAGCCTATATCCAGATGGTTGAGTATTATATGTAGCTACCCAATAAACACATTTTAAAATACAAGTGAGATACAGCAAGATTATGGTCACTAAATAAAGAATAGAGAACATTAGTTGCACGGATATAAACTAAAAGAACAATGCAGCACCATTTTTCCTATTTCAGAAAGCATTTTGGAAAGTGTTTCTAGCTTTCCACACCTTACTGGCGGAAGTCCAAGGGGGGGCCAACTAGAAGGTGATTCCCGGATTTACCTAGATAGATCCATCCTTTATTCTGGTTCCTAATGTTAAAATAAAACTATACTTATTATATACGTATAATAATGAAAATGCATTAGAATGTTTAAAAAACTAGTCTGACGGAATTTATGGATGTAAGCAATATGTATTTAAAATGAAAGATATTTGTCTTTTGTGAATACAAAAACATTTTCTATGCTGTAAAGTTGGTCATGTTGTAAACAATGGATTTAAAAAATTAATGGTGGATGGAGCCGGGCAGCAGGATAACACAGAGAAAGGGACCTGAGTTTTGGAGTACAGTGATCACACTGCTGCCCGTCTGGGTTGTGAGACTCACATGTAGTCAGCAGACACCTTCTGTGGGCAGAAACATCCATAAGCCAATTAACTGCTCCATAGATGTCTGTGGCCACACAGGATAATAGTGTTGTTTGTGGACTGACGTTTTTGTTTTTCATATTTTCTTGAAAAGGTATACTGAGGAAACTCAGCCCAAATGAAGCATATGAATTACCAACAGGGTACCCCAAAAGAAAGCCCCTGACATGTTTGAAGCCATTCCCTTTATTTTCTTGAACCAACATCCTTCAACTACAGGACAAACTCCAACATGGAATGATCTTTCCTCAATGTCATCAGGGAATATGTAAGTGTGTGTGTGTGTGTGTGTGTGTGTGTGTGTGTTAAAATATGTCCAAACATAAAATAACTCCCAAAAATGATAAATATCAAAATCTGTATGGTTATAGTCCCTAAATAAATCAAGGCAATTACCATTTTCAGGAGTAAATTTTCTTAATATTTAAATCAAATAAAAACATTAGGTGAACCAATCAGGTTACACACTAAAAGAGGCTAAATGGGCCTGGGGAACAGTAGAGAAATTAATCCACATTCAGGACATAGTTAACCTGTTTGGAAGCCTCTGGGAAACACTTAGCAGAAATTACATAATCTTGCATAATAATAGATCGACTGAATACCCTAAAAGTTTGCTGACCTAGCATTTAATTCTTACAGGGCAATTACTAGGAAAAGAAGTTCTGTCCAATAACACATTGTTGCAGTATTTAGATTTTAAATATCTAGTGAGATGAATTTGGTAGAGGTAAATGAAACACACGTGCACACACATACCCCTCACAAACACACACGTATACACACATTCAGTGGTAAAACCTACCCTTTTGGCAAACTAACGTATCTCTTTTCATGATGATAGTTGGCCCAGCTGTGTCGTTTGTTGTTGACTAGTGAATAAGGAGCATAATTATTTCTTTCACATCATCATAAAATGTATATGTCATTTTCTATCTTTCTATGTTTTGATGTCACAAAATAGGAATTCTTAATACCTTAAATAGGTATTCTTTAATAAAAATCTAGATACAAAATTCAAAATCCTTTCTAACCCTGGTATCTCACATACCTTGATAATTTTCCCATTTTTATTTCAATAATAAAACTAATCAACTTAGCAGATTTACAAAAATAGTTCGTAAAATACCAGATTCCCTTTTTTTCACAAACCAGCTTTTCCTGCTTTTATATTTTAATGACTTTAGCCTCTGTCTCCCTCCACACTAATTCTGGAATTATCTTTCTGAACATAGTTAGACAAGAATTTGCAGCTGGTCAGGAACTATGGCTTACGTCCCTTTAGTTACAAAATGAAATTCAAGCTCCTTACCAAAGACACAGCCTCAGCTCTCACCACAGAACTCCACAGAGCCTTTTCTCACCTCTCCATATTCCTGTAATTCTAGGTAACATATGTTGTCTGTACTTCCTTTTCCTAATGAGGGATCAACTGCCATTATCATTGCACTGAGTTTATTTCTAATGACCTTGATCTGTCCCAGCCTGTGGCCCTAGGATCACAGATCTTCATGAGATTAACACCACTTCATTGCATTCCTGCCCTCAATTCCTTATACTACTATTGGGAGGAAGACATAGTACAAGGAGCAGACTGTATTGATGGTTTAGGGAAGTCTAAATGAAATTATAATACAGGAAATGAAATTTAAACATCTATCATGATATAACTATTTATAGCATTTAAGAAGAAGAAAAAGACCATGTCTTTCCCACGATGTCCCCCAGAGTTTGATCTCATTGCTAATTCTAATTTCTCCACATTATCAATAGCTTCCTACACCTTAGATTAAAAAGATGGTTGGGAAGCCCCGCAGTTCTCCATCTTCATTCTCTTTTAAAAATCCCTTCTCCTGCTGTTAGAAGTGTCTTTCCCCATCTCCGCTGCTGACCAGACAGACTGGAGGACAGTGTAGCCCAGTAGGAGCATGTTTTCCAAAGTCAGAATATTATTTCAAAACCTGCATCACAGTTAGACCTGGGCATGACCACGTAGGGTCGGTCTTAGTTCTCCAAGAACTTCAGGGAGATTCAGCAATATGCCAACACACTATGCCATTGCATTATTTTCTCGTGAAATGGAAGAACATAATGCATACGCTGTTCCTCAACCTCCTCCTGTGAGCTACCTCTGGACAACAAATGTGCAGACACCCTCACACTGCCTTTTCTCCTTTATTTGATTTATTTAAAGGTTTCCTAAGTTTCAACCACTGAATTCAGAGATGTGTTCATAGTAATGAGCCAAGCAGACTTGGAGCTCAGAGTCATGTGAAGCAGACAAGCCATGTCAAACATAAATCTTTACCTGAAAAGTTGACAAACAGCAATGGAAAAGCATAAGACATGATGAAATTCCCCAGTTGGGAGACCTGACCCAGTTCTGGGAACAGAGAAAAATGTCCCTAAGGAAGTAGCTCTCAGTCTCTAGCTAAAGCATACGTATTGATTAGGTTAAAAAAGGAAAACTTGTGACCAGAGGAAGCATGTCTAAGGCTTAGAACTGCGCAAAGCACATTGACAGTGTAAGACAAACTTAGGACAAATTCTTTTTTTTTTAAATTTATTATTTATTTATTTTTATTCTAAAGAGGAAATATAAAAATAACAATAAAACAGAGTTTCAAAACAGGTTAGTAGGAGAGTTACAATAATTAATGCATTACTCTTACAAAACATAATTTCGATAATGTATTCCTATGGTGCTGTATCAGTAAAATCATATTCTTACATGAAGGGCTGTGTTTTTTAAAACCCTAATCTGACTAGATTTGTAAGTAAAATATTCATTTATCTTACATTTGAAAAGCTCTCCCTTACAACATTATAACCTCAGCCAGAGCCAAATTTATCTTTGGCACCATTTTCCTTTGATCACGCAAGCCTCAGTGGCACTTTATCTTCTGGCCAATAACAGACTGATGGCATACATCTGCTTTAACCTTCTGAAACTGCTGACAAACAACATTAACTATAAATATACAGTGATACTTGATGGTCAGAATGCCAGTTGGGGTTTGAGTTCGTTGAACTATTTTAGGCTCAAGAAAGAAAACAAGTTAAAATTGCTCTAAGCATATATTGCTTCTAAACCTCATTCTTCACATTATGCACTATGGTTTCTGAATGGGTAGCAGTGACATTGTTGTACACTCACAATATCTCTCTTCTGAGTAGTCAAAATGCAACGACTGTGCTCTTAAAACATGAATTCAGTAGCACTTGATTAAATGCATATGTTAAAAAATGACAAATAAAAAATTAAGAATCCAAATATTATAGAAAGCTATTGAATAAAAAAATAAGAAATTCTCCCTTTTGACACACGCAATCCCGATCTCCCTAGTACAGATTTCATAGTATAAAAATTCCTTTGCGTTTCTTATTTTGTGCCCTTTGTGATACATTGTTTAGCCCATAAGCCTTTTTCCCTACTATGTAAACTATGGTTGCATTTAACCTGTCCATGTGGATGCATGATCATTCGACACTCTTGTTTTTGTTTTTGGTTTGGTTTGATTTGGTTTTGGTACAGAAATTGAACTCAGGATCTTGCACTTGCCAGGCAGGCACTTGTGCTACTGAGCTGTATCCCTGGCCCTTCTTTTGTTTTTATGACAGACACTGTGATCCTACATCCAAATGCTACCATAAAGTAAACAATGACTGCTGTGAAGTACACATTTCAGTATATGTTGCAGAGACGTGCTAATATTTTACAAATATTAAATTTTCTCCTGTACATGGGTACGCAGAAAGAATCATAGAACTAGGGCATCCAGCGAAATGCTAGTGAAAACCTACCATTTGATCCTCATAGTCTTTTTTGCCCTTTCTAGGTAACTAAAGAGCCTGAGCATTTCAGAAGGTCCAACCATAAGACCGTGGACTTCCCATTTGCCTGGCTACATGAACCACATCTTTCCCCAGCTACTCAACCCAAACTTTTAGCAGGAATAAGAAACATCTTATTCATTATAAAGGTAAGTTTTATTTGTTCTCATGACATTTTTTCCATAAATTTGCCTTCATAGGTTTTACACATCACTTGTCACACAGTCTGTAAATAAAACTGTGCCTCTAATACCTTACATTTATGGTCACTACACAAATTATGTCCCATTACCCGACTGATCAAAGCAATTTATTCCCAGAACTTAAGTTTCCCAAAATAAAATTAAATTTTGCTTCCCCCATTGGAGCTGAGCTGAACCTCAGACAGCCTTGGGAAGGTTGGTGAGTTGCTGCTGTCCCTTCCCATAAGCTTGAGAGCCAGGCAAAAACCTGGACAGCATTAGGGGACTGGGGTCCACTCCCTGCCCCTCACCCTCACTGGAGCTGAGGAGCTGAGCTGAACCTTGGACAGCTTCGGGAATGCCAGTGAGCCAGCCCCACCTCTTCCCTAACAGCTTGGGAGCCAGGTGGAGCCCCAGACAACTTCAAAGGCCTTGGGTGTCCCTTCCTGCACCCACCCCGCACCCTAAGGGGAGCTAAACTAAAGCTCAGACAGCTTCAGGGGCCTCAGTGACTGTGCACTTACCCCCCCCCACTAGTGTGGGAACCAGGTGGGGTAGGAGCAGTGTATGGAGCTACCATGACCATGACCTGCCCACTACTATGCCCCAGTGGAAACAAGGCTGAAACCTGGGCAGCTTTGGGAACTGCCGAGTGGGAGCCAAGCTGAGCCCCAGAGAGCTGTGGGAGCATTGGAGATCACACACCACCTGCCCACACAAACACTATCAAGGGAGCCACAAGGAGCACTTGGGACCTTTGGGTCCTTGCTCTGCTACTACATCATCGTGGAGGTGAGGCTGAGCTTCAGGGAACCTCTGTATCTCTGAAAATGACAAAACAAAGGAGCAAAATACAATCATAGACCTCTACCCCAACCAGAACAAATCCAGGAGATTTTAACACAGACCAGCTTGGAAGTCATACACCTAAAATTTCTGAAATGATAGCAGCTGAAGTAAAGAAACAACTCCATCAGGCCATAGAACACATCAGATCAGAAATAATCTCTGAGGTTAAAAATAAAGAAATGACAACAATAATGAAAGAATTGCTTAACACATCTACAGACAGAAAAGAAAATAGAAGAGCTTAGAAAATTAATGGAAACTTGAATGAACAATATAGGCAAGAACTAGAATGCATGAAACAGATTCAAACAGATATCCAGGAAATTAAAACTTCCATAAAAAGCTGACAAAACTGCTTGTATAAAGCTAAAGATAGACTTTGAAGATGGCATTGCTGTGAATGACTGTGCAACAAAAGATCTCTTAAAAATAACAAAAAGCTGAGAAAAAACAATTCAGTAGCTGGAAGCTGAAACAAAGAAAAACAATGTAAGATTAATAGGTATCAATGAAACAGTAGATGTCAGCACAAATGACATAAAAAGACTATTTGTGGAAGTAATAGCAAAATATTTCCCAAGCATGGAAAAAGAACTGGACATCCAGTCAATGAAGCATATAGAACTCCAACTAGCCATAACCAAAATAAATCTATGCTAAGACATATAGTGATCAAGATCCCAGAAATTCAACAAAAGAACAGAGTATTCAAAGCTGTTAGGGAAAAGAAACAGATCACTTATAAAAGAAAGCCCATCAGAATCACAGCAGATTTCTCAACACAATCAAGTCAAGAGGAGCTCAGAGGGAAATATTTCAGGTCCTGAAAGAAAAGAACTTTTAACCCAGTTTTATGTATCCTACAAAACTATCCTTCAAAATTAGTGGAGAAATAAAATGTTTCCATGATAAAGGTCAACTGAAGAACTTCATGAGCACCAAACCAACCATACAAGAGTACTAAAAGATACTCTAGAAAGAAAGAAAAAATACCACAACTTTAAGAACAGCAACAGAAAGGAACCACCACTTAGAGCAAGCAATTAAACAGAGGGAAGAATGAGGAACCAACAGCAGGAAAACAACATGACAAAGATAAGTGAATACATATCAGTTATAACCATCAATGTAAATGAACTCAATACATCAACAAAAAGAAGGAGACTGGCAGATTGGATCAAGAAAGAAAATCCAACAGTATGCTGTATACAGGAAACATGTTTAACTCAAAAGAAAACTCATGAACTGAAAATCAAAGGATGCAAAACAATACTCCATGTGACAGGTAACCAGAAAAAAGCAGGTGTAGCTATTCTGTTTGCAGACAATGGGAACTTCAAACTAGGAATAATTAAAAGAAATAAAGAAGGTCACTACATACTTGTGAGTGGAAAATGTCAAGAGGAAGAGATAACAATCATAAACATCTATGCATGCACCAAACATAGGATCACCCAAGTATATAAGAAAAATTTCAACAGACATGAAAAATGAAATAAGCAACAACATAATCATAACAGGAGACTTCAATACCCCATTGTCACAAAGAGATAGATCAACTAGACAAAAAATTAGCAAAGAAATAACAGAACTAAACCAAACATGTGAACAAATGGACTTAGTAGACCTGTACAGAGTGTTCCACCCAACAGCATCAGAATACACTTTCTTCTCAGCTGCACATGGGACATTCCCTAAAATAGACTATATGTTAGCACATAGAACATGATTAAGGAAATGCAGAGGAGTTGAAATTATCTCATGCATACTATCAGACCATAGTGCAATGAAATTGGAAATTAATGGCAAAGGAAATTGCAACAACTCTATAAAACACATGGAAATTAAACAGCACCCTCCTGAACAATCAGTGGGTCACAGATGAAATCAAAGAAGAAATTAAACACTATGTACAATCAAATGAAAATGTAGACACAACTTACAGGAAACTGTGGGGTGCAGTGAAAGCCGTCCTCAGAGGGAAATGTATATCAGTGAATTCCTACCTCAGGAAAACAGAATGAGTGCAAGCAAACAATCTTATGCTGCACCTCAAGCTTCTAGAAAAAGAAGAACCAATCAAACCCAAAGCCCAGAAAAGGCAGGAAGTTATAAAGCTCAAGGCAGAAATTAGTGCAATGGAGACTAACAAAACAATTCAAAGAATTAATGAATCAAAGAGTTGGTTCTTTGAAAAAATAAATAAAATTGATAAACCCCTAGGCAACCTTATTTAAAAAGGAAAAAAAAAACTGAAATACATACAATAAGGAATGAAAGAGATGAAATCACTACAGATCCTGTAGAAATTCAGATCGTCAATACCTACTTTGAAAATCTTTACTCTCACAGGATGGAAAACAGAGGAAATAGACAGATTTCTAGATACATATGAACTACCAAAGAAGAAGATATATACATAGGTGGCATAACTATACTGCTGATGTCTGATGGTTTATTGAGGGTAACAGTTAATGATTAGAAGGTTTTTTTTTTTATTTTGACCAATTTTGCATGGTTATATCTGGTAATCTGAGCAATTTACGTGAAAAAAACAATCTGCAGTATAACAACCACTGGTGAATTCCTACAATACTGTCTAGTGAAATTATATTTTGTCTCTAATGTTCTTTTAAATTATTATTTTCTTATTCCCTTTAATGATTTCATCAAACTTCTATTCTTACACTTCGTAATCTGAGCAAATTCGTTGAAGATAATAATATGTAATATAACAAATGCTGTTAATCTCTATCACTTGGTTTGAAACCCCATATCATTTTTAATGTCCTTGTTTTGTTTTGTTTTTATTTTCCTATTGTTCTTTTTT
>PVLD010016144.1:0-45979 GCA_004027595.1 Dinomys branickii | reverse complement strand
CCTCTGCCCTTGGAGATCCTGCTGGTGGGGTACAGGAAGCCTAGTAACAGGAAATACTCTAACTTGGAAGAGAAGAGATTTGGAAAAATATTATTTGCATATGAATCATATGCTGACACTAAATGCTGGTTTTATTATTATTATTATTGCAAATATATCTTCAGAATTTTCTGAAGGAAAGCTATCAAAGAATAACAAAGAAGTCTTGATTTGGAAATATTTGTAATGTGCTAATAAAACTGCTTCATTTGCTATAAATTAAAAAAATACCATTTACTGTGACTTAAAATGCAGTTTCTTTTTACATGCTATTTATTAGAAACAAACAAAAATGGGTACTTTTGAATTACTATGTTCAGAATCCAGTGAATAACAAACATTTTGTCAAAACAAACTTTATTTTTGTACCACGCTGCATTATTCTGACACAAATGTTATTATTGTATTCACTTTTGTCAAATTTTACTTTTCCTTCTTCAAAATTAGTGTTTCAATACAACTGATTGAAAGTGCAGATATGTCTTGTACATCAATCAAAATATATATAAAAGCAGCTCTTTTCTTTTGTGCTTATAATTGACTTAATTCATCAATAATTAATTGGAGCTGATTTTTTTCTAACATCTTGATCCTTAAGAAGAACTGATCATTATACAAATATTATGGAGTACTCACGTAACTAGCTTACTGCCAGTGTGCATGCAGACTAACAATACTTAAAAGAATATAACCTTGAATCCAGTTAATCTGAAAATACTCTTGTACAATCATCTTTGTTGATTTGTAAAAGCTGTACACACATCTAAAACCCTGAATTTACTTTGTAAAAATAAATCTTTAGCAATAAATGGCACTATCAAAATCCCATTATTCTCAGGCTATTATGTAATTATTTACATGCTTTTCAGCAACATTTGAAAAGAATATGGTAAGACCCAAAGCCAGTATATCAAAAAACCCTGTGAATTGCATTTGCAATTATACTGGTTACCTCTATATGAAAAATATGGCTACATGCCTTATAGTAAAGATAATGTAGCTGTTTGCTTTGCTACTGTGTGCGGGCAGCACACAACCTGCCACTGGGTTCAAACTATGTCAGAAATGCACTCTGCATTGCCCGTTGCCTGCCCAGTGGAACATCTGTGACAAACTACTTACACAGAATGATAAAGGGGTATAAAAAGCGACTACACCTGTCTTTACTATGTTGTCTTTTCCTCACAAGAAATCTGTTTTTAGAAAATCATGCCTTCACTAAATGTACTTCATATTTAGTTTTTTAAAAAAACTCAGTATTTTAAAGTTGGTGACCTTTTTCAAAGAGTTTAGAGACAGAAACATGAAAAGGCTAAAGGCACAGTAAGAGGGAAGTGAGTGCTACATGTAAATATAGTTCAAGTCTTCGTGGCTACTCGAGTCCAAAGCCTTCTGAGTTTGAAATTCCAATGATCAGTTTCTGTTTCAGATCTTTTTTACTCTTATAGGGGGGAAGGCAAAGTTGATTGAAGCAGGTGTGGGCCACAGGTAACCTAGGGAAAATAATTTTAAAAAATATATTGTCTTAGAACGCACACAAAGTGATAGGCCAGCTCAAATCTATTTTACTATGCTAAGAAATGAATCATCTACCCCTGTATTGAACATGTATTTATTGAGTACCTAACTATGTATCAGGTACCACTTAGACACTAAGGCTATGTTTCCTGACAAGACAATCAAATCTCCCTGCTCTTACGAAACTTTCACCTGAAAACATTTGTTTTGGAGTCAGATCTGAATTTGACCACTGCTTCCCCCACTTACTAGCTATGAAACTTTTAATTGCCTATTGTCTCCCAATCTCAGTTTCTTAATCAAAATAATAAACCAACTCATTAGGTTGTTTAAAAGAATAAAAGAGCTACTTACACAAAATATCTAGGAAAGTAGTAGATAATATTATATTCCAGTATTAACTGTCAAATGGTTATAAATGGAGCACTCTGGGGACTCCAGACAGCCACACTTTCATGTCGTGGCCCTTACTGCACGTGCAACACTCACCTCTGAATCCTCTTCCTCAGCGGTCTCAGCCCATCATCTGATGGCATTATGATTGTTATTTAGGATTTCAACAGCTATCTTAGGACCCTTTCTTCTACCTTTTTATAAATACCACAGAACTAAATAGTTGTCAGAGAAGTCAGTGAATAAAAATGAAGACTCCACCAGGGAAAAGGAGAACATTTTAAAATAAGTTCATATAATTAAAAACTAAATTTTGATCGGGCTGGGGAAATAGCTCAGTGGAATAAGCGCCTGCCTAGCAAGTGCAGGATCCTGAGTTCGATCCCCAGTACCGCCAAAAAAAAAAAAAAAAAAAAAACAAACTAAATTTTGAGAGCTCCTTGTTATTTATAATTGTTAGGATCACTTAACATTACTAAGCAAGTTCCTGGTCTACAATAGCACTGTGTAAATGCTTTTACATCCAACATTTCATTTCAAAGCAACTAAACAATAGTTGTTATTCTTTTTTTGGTCAGGAAAAACAGACATGGAAGTACACAGGTTATACAGATTAAATAATTGATCTGTTCAAAGCTATAGAGATGGCAAAGAACTGAGATTCAAACTCAAGATCAGTACAGCTTGAAAACTAGTGTTGTCAATGTGTAAAGATTTACCATTCTTCTTTAACAAAGATCTAGTGAGGTTTCAATGGTGGTCCTTCCAGGAAGAATGGAAACTCCCTTTCAGCTGAAATGCGTCCCTTTGGAATATGTCTTTAAGGTACTCCTTTTTAAAGATACTCCTTTCCTGTGTCAGACTGAAATGCATATGTCTTTGACAGCTATATTTAATCTGTGTGAAGTTCCCACGGGGAATCTAGAGTTGTTCTAGACTCATAATTAAGCCATATGAACTCATAAAAGGATCACTGGTGTAATAACTGAAGAAGTTTACATGCAGTGTCACCTTTGAATTAAAACAGACTACTCAGATTACTTTTTATAAATAATATTTTTGTGTGTATAAAATATTCTGAAAAGTTTATTTATGTTGAGCAAATATATCTATAATCTCAAAAGGTTTCTGTGGATATTTTTTTCAGGTCTTCAATTGTAAGTTTTGATCAGACACTTCTTAATTATGTATGTATCTGTTTTATATTTTAAAATATAACCTTGATAGTGGCTTAAATATTAATTCACAAAACATGTACTATTTGTATAGCTACACAGATAATACAAAAATATATAAGGCTCAGCCTCTCAGCCTTGAACAGCTAAATGACTACGATACAGTCGCAACAGGGCGAGTAGTATATCATTTTATATTCGAAGAGCTCACGGAAGGAATGGTCACTCTGGACTTTATAGAGAAAGCCAACATTAAACTAGGCCTTGGGAGAGGTAACGGACACACATCATGTGGAAAGGGGACAACTTAAAGAAATGGAGGAAGTGAGGCTTGAACTTTGTTACCAACTGGAAAGGCAGTCTGTTGACCAAAGCATGGAAACAAAACTGATAGGCAGTTTGGGGCAGAAGACTAGACAGCGTTATTTTATAAGTTTTAGAGTCTAGAACATAAGCTAATAGGAGCAATATAACTTATTGCCCAGGGAAATATGATCAAATCAGCATAAAGCAAATTAATTTAATAGGACAACACAATCAGAGTGGGCAGACTTGAGCAGGTAGAACAGGAATGTGGCTATTTAAATAAGCTAGGACTGAGGCAAAAAATGGTGACAATCGGGAAAGCAAAGGTCAGATTCTATCTCTAAAGTGAAAAGGGAACTGATAGCACCCGAAATGTTCAATAGATGGAACAGGAGAAAAATGATTATAATCTAAGTTGTATCTACTCAGATCAACTGTGGAAATTGTGAGGTGTTTGTGAAAAGGACATCAGCACTAACCTACTAACACTACTAGAAGATAATGTAAAGCCATCATCACTATCACTTCATATGTGAAAAGCATCACACTTAAAAAATAATGAGATGTAGTGCTAATGGCGTTTCTAGTACTAAGTATAATAGCCAAACCCCCTCCTCACATTTCAATTTACTATTTTTCCTGAAAATAAAAATATTTAAATAAAAATAAAGGTTGAACAACATAATACTATAAGGTAGGCTAGGTTCTAAGAAATACTACAAAGCAATTATTTGACCAAGTAAAAAGTTGATGGAACTGAATTATTTTCAGTTAGTACTAGTGAGTATCAAAAACTAATAGAGAATTTCAACCAAAGTCTCTCTCATTTGAAGCCCATGTTTACTCTGAAGATTTTTCTGTGAAACGACTTCATTGCTAATCCCTTAATTCCAAATATATTATTGTTATTAACAATAACAAATAGATTAAATATAAAATTACAATTCAGAAATTTACCAGTTAGTGGAAGTTTCATTCTTTGAGATTTTAAAGTTCAAATCTGCCATCCCTCCCACAGGTACTCTGTCACTTCCTGTAGTAAAGTGTAGCAGCTTCTTCTGAAGATCAAGAGGAAATCCAAGCACAACATCCCAAAAATACCTATGGCCAAAGGAAATTTATTTAAAATATTCTCACAGAAATCTTGCAGACCAGAATAAATTAATGTAAAATTAGGTCTGAGAAAAAACTTTCCTTCAAGATATATCCTCAAATTTCCTTATATGAATCCAATTTTTGACTAACATTATTATAAAATAGCGTTTTCATAAAATTATGTAAGCAGTCCAACAGTGGATATTACAGAACCTATTTTTGTCCTAGTTCTAATTTACAAGTCTATTTTTCAACATAGGGCTATTAAAATGGTATTTATGAGCATCCCTGAAATTCTAGGACCTAAGTCATTTTTATTATTTACTTTTACAGTTTGGGAGTTGAAGTTCAGCCTTGCTCCTATTAGGGCAAGCACTCTACCACTGAGCTACATCCCCAGCTCCTGAGGTTTTTTTCTTTGCTTTATTTCTTTATTTTACTGCAGCACACACTCCACACTTTGGTAGATAATTATTTGTATAATTTTTCCCGAAGGGGAAGGCTAAGTTATTTCATATTTAATATTCTCATATTATATTCTAGAGGTAAAATAAGACAGTGAGGGACTCTACAATATTTTAGCTAACTGATTAAAAAACTGAATTATGCAAATAAGAAACCATGTTCTGTTCTGTTTTCTCCTCCAGAACCCACACCAGGTAGGGGCCCACCGGATAGTCAGGTCCGTCCTCGCGTATCCGTCGTACTGAGTGCTCCTCTGCAGAGCATGCATGTCTAGTTCAGGACTGCCGCAGACCAGGATTTCAACCTCTTCTGGACGAAGCAGCTGTCCATAATGATTTATTTTTTAAAAATGCAATTAAAAGTGATATTTTAAAATTATATTGGAATTATTTTTAGTCATGCAAGTAACAAAACTCATGACTTTTTACAGTCAATTAAATCATTTCTGAAGAAAAATCTTTTCCACATATATTTTTCCTACTAAAGCAAGGCATTTTTTGCTTGTAAAGGCTAATACCTTATAAAATGGTACTTAGCAGTTGTCAGAAAGACTAGAAAATAACAGCATGAATTCCAGGTACCCTTCTGAAAAAGCAGCACGAAGCGCCAACATGCACTCATTTGCTTGCCTCCGACACCGCCTTCCGGTGCTTTAAGTGCCCTGGGGAGTCTGGGTGCTCACGCCCCCTGTGTTGCTCACTTGTTTCCTTACCTTTTAGGTGGGTCAATCCAAAGGCTAAAGTTTTCAAAAACAGAGATCACGCTGTCCCATTCAATTCTTATTTCCCCTTTCTGCATTCTCACAGATACCAGTGTGCCACAGCTAAAACCCAGCTAGAGCTCAATGAAGTACTTCTTTTGTCAAAGGCACTTTCAATAACAAGACATGTTACAAAGGTTACTCTAACACGAGCTGGGAAGAATGAAAGCTACAAGCTCCTGCCTCAGAGAAGTCTGTGTAACTCTTTTCTGTTATCTGCGAAAAATAATTCAAATGAAAGGCCTTACTCCAATCACTCCAAGCAAAACTGAGGGAAAATCTAAGTAGCATGATAAAATGTGGGTTATTTCTGATACAGCATTTTCACCCATATTTACATGGTTAAGACAACTCAAATAACCTGAGTTCACCGTGGTTATAGAGATAACTTATTTCCTGTTGGTAAGAGGGAACTCCAGAACTGGTGAGGGACCTTTGAGGAAGCAGTAGATAGTTATACATTTTATAATTTTAAAAGTTTATCTACTGAAATACTTATGGAAGCATTTGTCAATGAATAGTATTATAAAATCTAACTGAATACTTAAAAAGTTTTAAACTCACCATTAGGGCATTTGAAGCACACACACTATGAAATCCATAATAAAATGCAGCAAACTGCTTATAGATGGATTTGTTGAGAAGGAAGTCAGTATAAAGCTGTACATATTCTGAAAAGCAATTTTATATGTTCTATAACAAAAGCAAATGATAAACACTAATACTGTAATTGAAAAATGATGCCTAACTTACCTTTCCTATTTTGATTGGTAACTGGAATTTTATCACCTCCTGGTTTTAAATTGTAAGATTTAATTATTCCAAATTCTTCTTGAAAAACCTAATAGGAGATAGCGTAACAGCACAATCACTGCTGTTGTTGATATAGTAATAGGCTTCAATGAATAGGTTTGTAAAATTTTAAAAGAACAGGGCCTTTTCCCTTTAAACACACATCTATAAAAGGGCTAAGCTTTGTAACCTTTGTATTAAGAATATAATGTCACTCTGGGGCAACATATAGGGCCTTACATCTGGATGGTAAATACAGCTAAATACTTTCATGATGCCCACAGAACTTGTGTGGCCACCCAGCTGACACTCAGGTCTCTGGTGTTTTGTGGATCACTGTTACTTCCATCTCCCAACTATTGTAAGAGCAGTGGAAATCAATGTTTTGGTTTCATCTGTTCACTGCTTCTCCTAACTTCTTATGTTGAAATTAGGGGAGAGGCTTATTTTTGGAAGATGAAAAGCTCAGAGAAAGCAGTTACACCAAAGGAGTATGTAAATACCAAGCACCTAACACTTTCTGCACCTTCACTGACTGTTCATCTACACGTGTCTCT
Source organism: Dinomys branickii (assembly GCA_004027595.1). Lineage (NCBI taxonomy): Eukaryota > Metazoa > Chordata > Mammalia > Rodentia > Dinomyidae > Dinomys > Dinomys branickii. The sequence goes on along the minus strand of PVLD010016144.1, from coordinate 38,879 downwards.
ACATATCAGGTTAAAAGATCCTTTAAGAAGATGACTATAGGTGTGGGCCAATGCTTCTTTTTATTTTCTAACAGTGTTTATTAACAAACAGCATTTTAAATATACAGATAGTATAGCTAACAAACAGCTATATGCCCTTAGTACCTGGAAGGTTGAATAGAAATCTTCTTCAACATTGCCTTCATATGATAAGAGCTCACTTAATCCATGAGCCAATTCCTATGAAAAGAAATCTGTTACGTATATGTTTACATCAACTAGTATTACCTCAAATAGTTAAGTACATCTACTGTAGTTCACTTACATGTGAGATAATAAACTTTGAGATTTCAAAATAAATGCTTGAGATGTATTTTCTAAGACATATAATTCTTGCTAATGATTTCCACCATCCAAAGGCTTGGAAAAGTAAATTACAGATTATATAAGAGGAAACTAGTTCAAACTACAGAGGTATAACTCCAGGATCGATTCTTAACAAGCAAGCTAAGTGTACCTCTAATGTGGTTCCCAGCACAGTTCACTGCTATCTGCTCTTTTCCTGTTTATGAATTTGTTGTGTTTCTTTCAACTTATTTACCTACAAAAATCTATTTTAATTCATCTTTTAAGCATAAAAGATATAGGTCACACATTAAGTAGTGTACATATTTCAGTTACTATGCCCCTCTCTCCCAAGAAAAGGTTGAGAACTCCAGAGGACATATTTTCTTACATTTTGTTGAAATTCAAGTTATCCATGAATAAAGACTTAAAAACAGAACTGACTCAATATTTCCCCCAAATCTTCAAGTTTTGAGAACAAATTATTTTAAACATTAAAAAAGATAAATAACAGTATGGCTAGAATGATCTTATGTCCTTTCTATAATACATTCACTTAATTCACCATACATTTCACTTAAACCATACATTTTCATGCACATCTAGGGTAGCATGGATCTGATGATTGTCATCATTTTTAAAAATCATTAACATAAACTATCCCAGTAATGGAAACTATCCCATTGTTTGTAAGGACAGTATAGCTCAGAAAGTCTAAGTAACTAAACAACATTCACAAAGCTAATAAATGGCAGAGCCTGGACTCAAATCTCTGCCTAACTTCAAGGTGTGTTCCATTCTGTAAGTGCTTAGCTGCTCTGTAAAGTGTGTGATGTGTCTCTGTAAGGGGAAAGCTAGGCGAAAAAGGAGTTAAGCTTCAAAAGCAGAGGGAAACTATATTTAAAAATAAGACTAGCATAAGAAGTGCGCAGGTAGAAGACAGAATGACTTAACATCCAGAGACAAGCTGTTAGTAACATACTTACAGGCCTAATTTGACATTAGTGATTTATACTTACAGGCATAATTTGACATAAGTCATCAATGGTAACACTGCAGATGCCTACTGGTGTATTTTGATCACTGGGAACGATGGGAGGGCTCAATAACTTCTTGTAACAGCAGGGAGGGAAACGAATATCCAAGGTGATGCTGTTATAAACAGCTAGTCCCATAAGCTATGCATACTAAATGTTAAGCATTAACATAAAATCCATGACAACAAATGGGTTTTGAATTATGCATGTCTACTTCTCACATATTTCCTTCAGATTTAACATCTATTTTTTAATTAGTCTCATAAATTTCCTTTTCTCTTTGTTTCCTTTATTTTGTGTAATATAAATCCTTGATTACCAAAAGTCATATAAAGTGGAGGTGTCCAGTTTATAGAATTTGATGATTTCTCTAGAAATTATCTAAGATCATGACAGATAACTTCATACTTTTTCATAACTTACTTTAATGTATAATTTTTTTCTAAATTTAAAGATTTTGGCAGTTTTATAAGCAGCAAGAATTTATTCAGGATTCACTGCAGAATGTAGTACTTATTTTAGAAACAGTCATTTTAGCTATTTTAAAATTAAATACAGATTGTGTGAAGAAAGAGCTGCAAAGGATGAGTGTAGGATATACATGCACTACTGATAGGCTAACGGGGAAAGCAGTCTGGTGAGATTTTAAAGGCATTTGCTATTTGGGGATTACTACAGTATCAAAGTTAAGAAAGTTATTGATGTTGTCTTTATAAACTTTATCTGTATTTTATTTATTAATTATATGGCAGAATTTAACACCCATTTACTGAAAGGGGTGATAGATTAAATTTCATAATATTTAACTGTCTACTATATAAAGTTATCTAGAGTAATTCATTTTATAGAACCAAAAGAAAATCTATATGGTCTGAGCAATTATGGAAAACTATTTAAAAACATTGCAAGACTGACAATATTTCAATTTGCTAAGTAAGGCAGAATGAAGGCTAATTATGTAAGGAATAGCTGTACTGTTTTATAAGTCACCATATAGATAAAAACTGGCCAGCAAGTTCAAGAGAACAGATATTGAAAATGTGTTCTAATGCTTATATAATTATGATACTAGCAACCATGTGATAATCAAATAATCAAATAGTAACCAATAGTACTTACTATCATCTACTATGATGATGAGTTTTAAGCACTTTTCATTTAAACTTTTAAAAATATTACAATTCTAAAGACAAGTTTTTCACAGCGAGGAAGTAGAAAGATAGACTTTAGTCCAGGGTACTCAAAGGCAGAAGCATAACATTTTATTTCATACTAAATCAACCTGCTCAGGTTGATGCAGGGAGGGGGACGGGTAATTATTCTGTTGGAGCCACTGAGTTACCGTGCGATGAAAACGGCACAGTTTGAAAATCCTAAACTGTACTATATGTATTCCCCCGTTCTTTGTAGATACAGGCAATTCTACTTTTGAAAACTTATAGCTCTTCATGTGACCTTCAAAATATTTTACAATTGTTATTAGAGGTTCTACTGCAGTATTTCTTGTGAACTTGTCTTACTATATTCAAAAATAACTGTAACAGAAAAATAATCATTGTCGGTACTAGAATAACAAATCTTTGACCCTGAATTTAAAAACTGGATATATATATATATATATAGATAGATAGATATAGATATATAAATATTGTCAATAGTCATGCCTGTTACTTCTGAATTTTTAGCTCTCACCTTTGACATATCTCCTAACTAATGACCAAAATTCACTACCATTTCATACTTTTCCTACAAAAGAATATGCTTTTAGGGGCATCAATCTTTATATATTTTGTGTGTGTGTGTGTGTGCATCACAATTACACATGAGAAAATACAATTTAATTTTGAGGTTAATTTGAAATATGTAATAAATGTGCTTAATATGCTCTTGGATAATGACAATAAAACTAAAATCTATTACAAAAGAAAATGTAAGTTCATGATTTTATATATAGCACCAATTTAAAAGTGTAATAGTTAAAAAAAGTGTAATAGGTAAGATATATGATAAGTATATATTACAAGTATTAGAAAACAAAGTATTACCTACATCTAATTGTGATATGAGAATGTGAAATATGGCTATCATATGTATCAGGAAATTTAAATAGGTCATGGTACTGTGAGAACCTGGGGGCTTCAATGAAGCTAGAACATACACATCAAATGAGTACTACAAGCAATACAATAAAAGGACTCTGAGAAGTATCTATGCTGTGGTATTTAGCACTTTGGATGTTTAAAATATGATAATTTACGTAATTACAAATTAAGCTGACCTCATTCTGTAGTTTTTTCTCCCTGCCTCCATTTCGTTTATTTCTTTCAACTCCTGTATACATTCCTTTGGAGTTATCCCAACAAATGCACAAGACACTTCTTTGCCCTTCCTCCGGCAGTGTGTTCTACATTCCCTCTCCCAGAGTGCTCAGTGCTCCATGCCACGCCCATCACAGTTCAGCCTCTTTCTCATCATTCTCTCAGCCTGTACTGTCTTCCTCTCTCTAGTCCTGCGCTGACCAACTGTAACTGCTTTAGCTACAAATCTCGCTCCTCTCTGAAGGTTACGCTGCACTTGATGCCACGTAGCCACCTGCCCAGGAGGACAGACTGCTCCGCAGGGGCGCCAGGCGTCCGTGCATTTAGATGGTGAACTTCAATAGTGAAATCTGTCCCCCTACAAATCTCTAGTGCTTCCTCATTCATTCTTCCCTTCTTTCTTCCACAATTATGTTTCCTATAATTTTAAAAGCTAAGGAGATGACATTCTTGTCTATAATCTTGCACTCAATGTAGGAATGCATGCCACAATACACTTGATTTGGATCAGAGGATGGCATACTGGTTTATAAAATTAAAAAAAAAATGATATAGGACATGCTTCAAAAAAATTTTTTTTTTTTTTTTTTTAAAGAAAGGGACTTGCTATGTAGTACAGGCTGGCCTTGAATTTGCAGTGATCCTCCTGCCTCAGCCTGTGTGCTGGGATTACAGGCACATGCCGCCATGCCCAGCCTATTCATTTTTTAAAGGATACTTTCTTCATATCCTAAGATCTAGAAGTATGTTAGATTTAAGTTCCAAAATTTTAATTTAATAAACTAAATGAAAAAAGCACAAAATGAATTATAAAAGTATTTTATTATGAGAAATAATTTTTTAAAAAGTGTTTTTAAATTTCAAATTTTTAAAATAAATTTACCTCATAGAAGAGCATATTTTCAGGGAAAAAATAAGAACTGAGCCTTTTTCTAATTAAGTCTACTGATGTTATGTAGCTGTGATATTACAAATAAATATTACAGAAAATCTATGAATTTGACAAGGATGTTTAATTTTCTAAACATGTTTCTAAAATAAAGATAAAAATCTTTTAGAAATCTCTAGTCTATTAGCACCTCCTAGTGGAAAGTTTAAAGGATACAATTCCAACCAATCGGAATTCAGAATAGTTATCACACTTAAAGCTGCTAAACCAATGGCAGTTTGAATCCTTATGATATGTAAACATGCCTGAAAAAAGAAAACACAATTCTGTTTACAAATATAGATTAAAAATGAAACAATAGGATAAAAAATATACACATGTATCTACCAGAAACAAACTAATTTAGCATTAGTTTTATTATATACCACCTTTCATGTTAAAAATTTCAGATTCTTTAAGGGACTATATATTTGCAAATCTCAGTATACATAAATATATATCAAATATATAGATACATTATTGTACTGTTCATTGGTATCCTCAACCAAGGACAGAAATGGAGTAAAATGATACACATTAAGTTTATCAGACAACTTCATTAAAATTATAGTTCTATAGTTTATCAATTATGATCAGAAGTTATTTTAAGGATTTCAATTCATCTATATCATCCCTATTTCCCATTATTGGAAAAATTTTATTTGTATATATTTATATTACAAATACATATAGAAAACTAGATATATAATAAAATATGGAAATAAAGAATAAGGAGAAAACAAAAAACTCTTGAAGGAAAACATTTAACAGACATCAAGGATTACATAGGTGGTTCTCTAAGTTTAAATTTCAAAAGCTTATTTTTGTCTTTAAAAATTCATCATTTTTGATTTCTTAAAGGTGACTCAGGGCCAGGGATATAGCTCAGTGGCATAAGTGCCTGCCTGGCAAGTGCAAGGTGTTGAGTTTGATTCCTGGCACTAAAAAGAAAAAAACAAAGGCGACTCGTTATTTAATTGAAGAACTTTCAAATAGTGTAGAAATACTAGTTTTGGATTTTAATTTCTAATGCTCTTGATTTCAGTGACAAATTTTCATGCCTTTGGCTTATTTAGGAAAAATATGGATATTTCTTCACAAAAGCATACTGAATCTTGACATATTTTGTGTTGATGTCCTACTAACATTTCAATCATCAATGTAGTCAATTTTTTTTTGGTACTGGGAATCAAACTCAGGACCTTGTGCTTGTGCCATAATCTAGTCAATTTTTAAAATGTTAAGTAAGCCCTCAATTTTTCTACATCTATGGCTGAAAGTCTATAAAAGCATAGGATAGGTTAAAAATAGACTATAATTACTAAGAAATAATGCTCATAAAAATTAAATCCTCACCATAATCTGGATGAAAAATTTGGCGAATTAGAAGAAGGAACCATTCTTTAGTCAAACCACCCATATCCAAACCAGCTTCCCCAACAAATGTAACTTTCAACTTCTTTTTTAAATCTGCTCTTTTCCGGGTTAACTATTTGAAGAAATTATACAATAAAGAACAAAGGGCAATAAAAAAGGATTAAATTTTTAATTCTGGACCTGTGTCAAGCAGTCTGTATCTCACTTACAGTGTCACAAAATGCCGTTCATCCACTTATCTACCCACCTAACAAACCTGCTAGATTCTGTGTGAGCTAGGTGCTATGACGAGATGTGATCAAAAAACATGGTGAATGCTGGTACTGAGTAACACCCAACAGGAAGACAGGGATCTTCAAAACCAGAAGCAGCTAACTGAAGCTTAGGAACAACAGTGTGTGAAAAATGCCAACTTATTTGGTGGAGTCAGTTGTGAGCTATGGATGACAGAAGGTATGTTTTAAAGTGTGACATAAATCACAGGCCATGAACAGCATACTAACATTAAATTTTGTCAATTTCATTAGAGTTTATTGTGCAATTCAGATTCTAACCTTTTTAGAAATGTCATCACTGAAGATGAAACATGGGGTCTATGGTTATGACTTAAGGTTCAGAATTCTCAAAGGAAATCACCTAATTCTCTTCATGTGAAAAAAAGCCTGTCAATCAAGATCCACCACTAAGGTGATGCTGATTGTTTCTGACTGTGGTGGACTATGCCAGTTAAGTTTGTACCCAGGTACACTACAGTGAACCTGGACTATTATAAGGGCTTATTAGAACATTTAACAAACACTGCATGTAGAAAATGGTTTCAGCAATGGGCAGTTTCATCCTCAATCATGACAATACTTTCTGTCGCACACTTCTCTGGTACAACGATTTCCATCAAATAAGAAATTACAGTGTGGCCACAACTCCCTTATTCACCAGATCTGGGGCTGTGAGGCTTCTGCCTCCTCCCCAAAGTGAAAATGACCATGAAAGGTGAAAGTTTTGGATCAGTTCAGGACATCAAAGCAGCCATAACATAAAGACACTCATGAAAAAGAATTTCGTGCAGTGCTTTAGAAAGTGGGAAGAACAATGGGTTAAATGTGTTTGAGATGTTGAGTATTTTGAGGCGGACTGATAACTGTAAATTAAGAAAAAATTGTTTTAACATTCACCATATTTCCTGGTCACACTGCATACATTTGTTTTACAGGTTAGGAAAAAAATTATACTTTGTTCAAAGTTAGTGTATCCAAGTTTCATTTTCCTCTAAAATTTTAATTTAACAGACTACAATATAAAACAACTCAGTTCCTTTTAACATTCCTTTTACACAAAACTCCTGAAAATCATATAGCAAATCAGGCATTTTCTCTTAATAGCTACATGAAGTTCTAGCTATAAGCACTTGTATACACAGGAAACTTCGTAAACATGTGCATGCAATCAGTGTTTGTGTGAACCTGAAGCCCAACACATCCTGTAGGCCAGATCTATACTTCTACAGAACAGTAATCTGAAGTCTGAAGAAATTTGAATGATTTGTTATATAACTAGCCAATAACAAAGATAGGATGGCCCAGAATCCAAATTATAAGGTGACGGGAACATAGCTTGGTGGCAGAGGGCTTGCCTAACATTTGTGAAGCCGCAGGTTCAATCCTCAGTATATTTTTTTAAAAAGGCAGAATCCAGGGGCCATACTAAGAAACATGAATTACTCATATAAGTATTCTACATCAAATCTTTTTCCGGGAGCTAACAACAAACCACAAAAGTGAATCCTAAAAAAAAAAGTGAATCTAAGGCTTAAATACTACATAACTGTAGAACTAATTTTAACTGTGATATCAAAATTTAAAGGAGCACATTTATTGGCATAAAGAAATAAAAAACAGCTAAGATTTTAGTAATAAATCATATTGCACAATTTACTTGAAACTTTAATCAATTAATACCATTTTGGAATAAATTATACCTCATCAAGTGAATCGCTAACCAGATGTGTCCGCCTTACTTTCATATTTAGAAATAACATATTCATATCAGGTCTCTGTCTTCGAGATACTTTATCCACCAGACTTTGCTAATTAAATAAGAAAGCAAACATTTTCACTTTTCTTACACTATAATTTCATTTCAAACATTTAAATACTTTAGTCAAAATCACTTAATTCTTGTTTTAAAATCAGTATAATCCTGTCTTTAAAAAGTTCATGAAATTATGTACATTTAATTGTGAAAATGTATATAATTATTAATTATTACTTCATTATGGAAGAATGATAACCAAATGAGGTTTAAAAAATTCACTTTTTAAGTAAAGAATGTACATTACAGTTTCCATAGGTCCCATTTGTTAAGTAGCAAAGCTTTTTATTTAATAAATAGAAAACATGAAATGAGAACATTTAAAACAAGGTATATACTTTTGATAAAGCCTGGACTTAAGCTTTTTTAGACATTGAATTTACTTTAAAAGTATAACAGATCTACTTCTGAAAGTAATTTGCCAGTATTTATCAAGACATTGACAATGCTCATACCCTTTGTCCTAAGAATTCCACTTCTGGGAAGTCTAAAGACAGAAACGTTTATACTGTTGGATGGTCAACACTGTTGTGGCAAACCTATGGCATATATGTTGCAGAGGGCTGTTTGTATCATTCAGAGCTCTAAAAGGTTTGCCACCATTAACATAGTTATCATCCATAAAAGCAAAACTTTAGAAATATCCTACATACATTATCTAGTTAGTGGAATAAACACACACTTATTAATAAATGATGGTTACAAAAACTGTAAATAACAGAAGAAAGGTACACCTGAAATATGTAAGGAACAAAATTATGTGTATACTACTGTTTCAACTCTTGACTTTTAAAGATAATAAAAGAAAGAATATAAAAGGGATTTACTTAAGTGTTAACAGTTATTTTTGGATGATGGAGATGAGAAGTTTTAAAAATCTACTTTTTGAGCTTTTTCAAAATGTAAGTACTATGTATATAAAAAACCCAACATGTAAAAATAATATATAAATGTCATTTATCATATTTACTTATCTATATTATCAGACCACCTGATCTCTGGTAAGAACAGAAAAGTTTCGTACAGGTTAAAGTTGAAATTTCAGACATTTTAAATAGATATTTATATATTTAAATAGATAAAACTTAATACCCCAAATCTACATGATTTAAAGCTACTTAGATTTTGTAGATTACTCTAAAAAACACTCTCATTCAGAGCCTTCTCCATTGCCCCAGTATCTACTGCTAAAGCTTTTAACAATTTTTTACTTAGGTATCAAAGAGAGTACATGGCTGAGACAACAATGTGCATCATGAGCCTTTTCCTACCTTTTCCTGTCTGCTATCCCTAGTCTAGCTTCTAGGGAACTGTTGTAATGGAAATAGCTAGTAAATAAATTTATGTGAGGATATTAATGGCAGACACACTTAGTGGCTACTCCTCCCATCAAGAATTCATATTTACTAGAAAATGCTCCAAATAAAAGAAATGACCCAACAATTACAGAATTCTAGAGTCTGACGGGAGATGTTCTTTTTAGGGGAACCCCCTTTGCAAGCTTAGATTATACCATATTAGCTTTTGTTTGTACTGAGCACTGGCAAGTTTATTAATGACCAGGTCATTAATTCCAGGTGTACGGTATGGTACGGTACTTTATCAGTTATAGTGCTGGGAGGGTGAGGACTGATTATACTGCCACTCGGCTTCCTGTCTCTACTCATTTACTTCTATGCTCTGGGAAAGACACAGCCTGTGACAGAACAGGTATCAGCCATTCTCCTTTTAAGAAGAATTCACAGAAAGAATATTTAACATCTTAAGTATGAGTGACAGAAAACTGCTAGACAAATTGAGATAAACTTCTAGCTCTTTAGATTTTTCTTACAATATAAAAAAATAACCGCCCAAAGTGAAAAATGCACTAAACAGGCTCATGACATTATACAAATACAACAGAAAATGTTGAAATGACTAGTTGTATAGATTGAGTCAATTCCTGCCGAAGTTCAACAAACAATTCTAAATATACCAATCTGAAATCGTCTTTGCGGGGTAATGTGGGTTTAAAATCCCTCTGGGAGGCACAAACAATACAATTCCTTCTAGTAGTCCCACACTCGGCCATAGCTGATTGGGTGTCATCAGTCACGGAAACCTTCTGTTCTCTGTGACAGAAACTAGTATCTTGCAGGAAGTTACTTCCTAAAGAATGAACAATTCTTACTTTCCAACAGAGAGCATTGGTGAAATATTAGAATTTATGCTTTAGGATTTTTTTATGTTCTTAGATAAGACATGGAAAATTTCCTCTGTTTTTTCTTTTTTAACAAGAATATAGCCAAGCTTCCCTTTAATTTTTAAAGTTGTGAGCAATCATGTTACACAAGTAGAAGCCTGAAATAGGCGGGCACTTAAATGCACAGTCTAGAGCTCTAATAAATAAAAAGCTCGCTGAATCTGGGTAAAGGTGGTAACTTCACTGTGCTGTGATGAAAACAGTCATAAGGAGTAGTAAGGATAGGCCCAGAGATAAACTTCATTCCACTCTACAGCGTGTCACCTCAGTGTCTGGGCCTCAACACATTTTCATTTCCTAAGAACCAGTATAGCACCTTTCACCTCCTTTATGCATATTTCTCAGATTCTCAGGACATACACTTTTTGATACACCTCTGTAATTTTCTGATTGTTTCTGCTTCTCATAAAAGCTAGAAAATATTACCGTGGTGTGACTAACTTTGTTTAAGGACCCCTCCTTGCCTCAGTGAAGTTTTCACCAATGCTCTGCTGGTTATCTGAAGCAAGAACTTTACAAAGTGAGGTTCAACAAACTCCTAGTAATTTGGATCTGTGAGAAACATTTAGCCTTCTGCTATATTTATAGAATAAGAAGTTAATTAGATTAGGAGAGTCTTGTTTCCCATATTTCAAATGGGTTTAATCATTTATGGAGGAACTAGAATATGAGTTTTACTTTTAACATTTACTGATGATACTAGAACAACTCATAAGACATTTAACTTATTAAATTATTTACTATATTGATTAAGGTCAGCATAAATATATGTTTATAGCTGGCTTACCCTTGCGATGCTTATCATCTGTTGTTCTGAGTCTCTCTGAATAATGATTTTTTTTGCAGCTATGGAAATAACGAATGGGTACTGACAGAAGGAAAATCTGCTCAGCAAGTGAAAACAGAAAAAGCAAAATGGTGTATTTTTAGCAAGATTCTCCTAAAGGAATTTAAGGTATTTCTTCTAGAAATATAAAACAATTACTTTTGTATTGTTTCACTGTTTACAAAATGACTTTTGTGTTCATCACTTAACTCCCGCCACCCTGTAAAGAATGGGTCATTACTAGAGATATAGTGTTTTTATTGTCTAAAGGAAGCTACAGGTTAATTTTCTGAAATGTGTGCTAATCATTTACATTGTTTATACAATTTCAGTTTATACAGTCACCCATATATCATCACCTGTGAAACATATGGCCAACATCAGAACCAAAAGGCAGGTGTATTGAAGGATTAAAACTGAAAGTTCATACGCTCAAGTTAATATAAGAACCTATTAGTATATGGGTATCTTTGATGTAGGAGCACCATAAATGAAAAACTGTAGCTATAACTACAATATGCAACAGCAAAGCAATAACTAAAAAGCCATTAAAAGGTGATAACATGCTATTAGTATTATATTTAATAGTATAATGTGAAAAGATATATAATTGTAAAGATAAAACACTATGATCAAAGCCTTCAGAACCACTTCCCTCCTAGGTCAGAATCTATCTTGTGCTATACACTAAAGCCACATGCTACACAGACAGAAATGCAATTACAAAGAATGAGTGTGGCAGCAATGACACTTTAGGAGTTAAACTCCCATCAGAAGTGAGTGCAGTGCGCCCAACAGTGACAGCTGGAATCGATCTCAGTACAGTCAGGCGGTACATCTGCGATCGCTGGGTACAATGAAGACATTATGAAAAAAAAAAAAAGAGGACAGCCTTTATATGAACTGGAAATGAGACAGTGTTCATTCTGGGACAAAACTATTAATATGCAGCAGAAGATACTTAATACTCATGCTATAATCATTTTACTAAATGTTAAAAGTTCAGAAATATTAGAAAATGCAGTGAACTTAGTAGGATATATGTTGGTTTTAGTATGCACTTTAAAACTGTGCTCGTCAATTTTCTCCTTGTAGCATATAAAGAATGTGTGTGAAATACTTAGATAAACAGATTAGCCTGTTTATGGTCAAAGATGACATGCTCAAAGATCTTGCTGTAGGTTCAGGCTAGCTGCCAAGGGCCAATGAGATTATACTATCAAAACTTCTGTGTAACTCAACTTTGGGATATTGTGGTATAGCTGCATATGAAAAGGTATTGTCACTGAAACAGGCACAACTCCTGGAAAATTTAACCAATTTATGAACTGAATAGGGATTTTGAGATTATTTATGTCTGTACCATGTCTCTTACTCAATCTCCTTTGCAATGAAGCCAACCTTCTGGATATCTCAGAATCTGGGAATAAACTATGGGATAATCTTGCTGTTTAACCCATACTAGAAGTGTGGATTTATAATATAGTGTATAGAGGATTTTCATCAGGTACTTTGAAATCTATTATATTAATAGTCTGTGCTGAAGCCCTTTCTCTATAGTATTTACTCTTTTTGTGCAAAGTAACAGACCACTAGTTTTTTTGCAGAATAAAGGCATATAAGTGAATGTGTGCATGTACATGAGAACATGTCTGATCAATGAGTTAGATTAGGCACTACGGCCTGAAGGCCTCAGGTCCAATCTGGCCTACCATCTGTTTTTGTAAATTCACATGGAACATAGACACACTCATTCCTTTACATATTGTTTAAGGTGTTTTTGCAGTAAAATAATAGAACTATATGATCCATAAAACTAAATATTTAACATCTATTTCTTTGGAGAAAAAATTTTGTTGACTGCTGTGCTAGATGATAACACATAAAAGAAACTACCTACTATGACAGAACATTTCCGTTTTGAAAGATGCATTAACCGAACCAAAACCAAATTAACACATATGTATATCCAAAATATGGTAGGAAAAGACAATACTTTAACAAATACAAGGGTATTGCAAGGATGGACATCTAAACTACATACAGTTATGTAAAGGTATGTGTGTATTTTATTTAAATAAACTTGTTTATATTTTATATAAACTTAAAAATCCAGTTTTACATTGAATAACATTTCATTTAGGTGAACAATCAAAGGCGCTCTTGATCATACCTGTGAGAGTTTCCAAAGCTCTGCCATGTATGGTACTCTTCCATAAGGTCAATGTGATCCAGTGTAGAATTATAGAAATCGGTATAAGGAATAAGGGGAGGGTGAACCAAACTGTTGGCAGTATCTGTGAGGACAAAGTCTAACATGGTGATCTTTTCCAACATGCTCCTGATTCATTCTAATGATGAAACCATCATGTTAATATTCACTGGCTAGGCTTGACCTAGAAACTTGTTTTAAAACAACTATAATTCCCAAAGAAAGGGGTAATTTTAACATTGTGCTCAAAATGCAGCAAAGAATTTCTTAATTTTAAAAAACTTGTGAGCAAAGAATTTCTTAATTTTAAAAAACTTGTGATGGTTATCATAAAAGTATTAAAGGGAGTACTGACATGGCCATTCACTCACGTATTTCCTCATCAGTGTGTATCATAAGCAATTAGTGGAGGTTCCTGTTTTCCCGGAATCACCACTTAGATCATATGTGGTTAATAGTTACAATATAAACACTGTTCCATAAAAGGCATACGGCATTTTTGTACTTCTAAATTGTGAAATCATTATCAAAACAAGTTAGTTTTTTCCTTCAAAGGAATGGTTTAAAATTTAAGAATGTCTCTATAGTACTCTGACATCATTAAGAAATGTCCCTAAGATTTAACAAAAGGTGATAGAATAACAAAAACCTACTAAGTAAAGCCAACACTTTAGATGCTGATGGAATCCACCAGGAACATTTTGTTATAGGTGGGAATTCTTCCGGCTTTGCAGGAAACAGGCGTAAAGAGATAAACTGCAGCAATCTCTCTACCAATTGCTTGAACCTCTTCTGGGATAATCTGGCAAAAATTTTGAAATAATTCAAATAAAAATTCTTATTTTTAACTTTGGTAATATATTAGTTATTGAAGTACATCTTATACACATAAAATTTTAGCCTATTACCTTAAATTCTATTTCTTTTCTTTTTTGGGTACCAAGAATCAAACTCAGGACCTTGTGCTTACCAGACAGGCGCTGTGCCACTGAGTTATATCCCCAGTACCCCAAATTCTATTTAAGCTGCCAACCATTTGAAAATATGTAAAAATCTTATGTTGAAGACTGTTTCTTAATAATAAGAAATAAAACAGCAAAACTGCCATGAGGTTAGTATTTGATTTTTAAGGCTTTCAATATTTAGTTAATCTTCATTGTTTCATATTTTATATTTGCACATTTGCCTACTTCTAAAAATTTAATTGTAACTCCTAAATCAATGTCTGCTTTGGTGGTCGTTTGTGGATATGCAAAAAAAATGGTAAAAATTTTGAGTCTGTTGACATGAACTTTTCCTAGCCGAGGCAGAACAGGCAGCGCTCCACCTTCTTCTTCTGGTTCTCATATTGTAAATAAATATTCTTTATATAACCGTATGGCACGTTTTTCATATTTTTTCTGCTTTTCGTTGGGTCACTGTACTATTTTGAAATTGCCCTCAAGTGTGGTGATAATGTGGTGTCTGTCTAGTGTTTCCATAAACAAGAAAGAGCTGAGGCACCTCATGGAGAAAATGTATATGTTGGGGAGTTTTATTCAGGAGCGGGTTATGGTGCTACTAGTCCTGAATTCAACATTAATGGATAAATAATGTGCATTAAAAATGTATCTTGAAGAAAAAACACTCATAGAGCAAAATTATCACTGATCAGTTAAGAAAAATGTGATCAGAGGTTCTTGTGAATCTAAGCCTGCATTTTCCCAAGAAGCAATGGCTCAGTCAAAATTTGTTAATTCAGTGTTTATGGTGATATATAGAATATAACTATTGTGAATGGTGAGAATTGGTTCAATTTAAAATTCATTTTGCAAGTATTTTGTCAGTTTAGTTTTTACTTATTATGGAAAAAAATTCTTGGTTAATGTGACTATAGTTCCACAAAAAGTATTCTGTTTTTACAACTTGGTATCAATGGTAACCTATTCTTTTAACAATGATGTTTTTAGGTGAAGTGAAAGTATCATGTAAGTAATGGTGAAATTTTTTGATGTACAGACAGGAAATAAAAAGACGTATTAAAATAGCAATCACAGTATATATCAAAAAACAATGATAGGAATGTCCCATATAAAAAAAAGAGTAAATAGAAATTCTCAACGGTTTACAAAGCAACATGGTCACTTACATTAAAAACACAGTTTTAGTTATCCTTTATATTGTACTAAAGTATATTTTTAATAACTGGCTTTTCAAGCATTGTGAATTATAAGCAACACTTCTAAAGACCTAAAAACTAAAATTACTGCAATCAAACAAACTGTGAGACTGTAAAAGTTCTTAATATTATAGAATGATTTACTTTTTCAGCCAGTGAACTAGGAAATGGTGGTCAGCTTCCACTAAGGTAGCTGTCTGACGTAACAAGTGAGCATAGATGACGTACGTCGATGTGTTATTGAATTGAGGATTCTGAAAAAGATATTAAAGATAATCATGTCAAAATTTTGTTAGCATGTAAAAGGAAAGACATGAAGCTTATGAGTTAAGTGATAATTCAGAAAACTAAATTTGAGATTATAAAATAAAACAATAATCTATTTTTTATTTAGTTAGCAGAGTCTTTGTTGGTCTGAGGGCCAATTCTACTCTTATTAGTGAACCTCTATAGCTATGCTCTTTAAATTTTGATTCTCAATCTCTTCATCTGTAAAATGGATACAATATCCACCTTGAGAATTATTTTGAATATTAAAAAAGAAAGTGTATGTAAAGTACCTAAGCTTAGTGCCTTCATAAATGCTGGCAATCACTGATATGCATTAAAGGAAAAAAAATGCTAGTAAAACTGAGTAAAAGCTGGTTGTCAAACTCTGCCACTGGGAAATAAACTGGCTACATAGTTCACAAAAAGACAAATCACATAATAGCTTCTGACAACTTCCAAATGTTAAAGGGACAAGGAGGGAGTGCTTGTAAACTAAGCAAAGCCTCTAGTTTCCAAAATCTAAAACTATACATATACATTTCAGCATTTCCTATAATAAATAATAAATAAATATTATAAAAATAAACTGGAATTGTGAAAAATAAGAGTACCATGTATTTTTAAAGCTGACTGGGAAGACAAGTTAAAATTAAAGTGAGTCCTCAGTTGATAACGTCATCTAGTGATAGCTGAGGGGAAGAATAAAGACATGAGCTCGTGCATGCCGCCTGATACACGCACTACCTATGATTCTGAGCTTCATGTTGTCATAATTCTTGCTTTTCTTTCTTTCATTTTTTTGCTTTTTGAGACAGGGTCACAGTTCAGGCTGGCCTTGAGCTCACTTTGTAGCCCAAGCTGGCCTTGAACTTGCAACCATCCTCCTGCCTCAGCCTCCTCAGTGCTGGGATTATAGGCATGCACCACCGCGCCCGACAATTCTAGCTTTTCTATCTCTCCTGTTTCTTCTTTTCCCCCCTAGTTTTGTCTCTTTTTACTCTGACTTATTTTCCTTCCTTTTATCTTTCTTAACTATTTCTTGCCACTTTCTCTTCCTTTCCAATTTTTCCTTTCTATTCTCTTCCTTTCTCATACTTACTTTTGGGTATGATATTGCTATTATAATACCATAATATTGACTAAATATTATATTTTATTTAATAAAATATTTCTTACCTTTAACACCTTCAGATCAGAGCCACCCAGCAGTGAGACATACAAATTAGAGCCCCATCAGAATGTATTAAATAATTTAATATACATGAACAATTTTTGTAAATTGTTAAGAATAATACAGATGGAGCATGTTAGCTAAGGTAATAGCATATTTCTAAAAAAAATTAACAATTAAAAATTCCTTTTCATGTGTTTGGACTTTACTTTGTATGTATGAATCTGTATTTCTCAAGATGAAAATGTTTATCATAGATAACAAATAGAAATATCTTGTATCTCTCCATTAGAATTCTAGTTTAAACATCACTGAAAAAATATGTAAAGAAGTTAAAAATCTAGTAGATGGGGTAAAAATAAAAAGTCTTAAAGCCCATTAAAACCAGTTATAGGAAAAGTGTTTAGAATGGAGAAAAGTAAGTGCTTCCCAGTTTGTCTGTTCCAGAATACTAGGGCAAGAGCTAAATTAAAATTTTAGTCTCTCATGTAATTTAGCTTCTGAAGGTTGATTTATTCTTTGGTTACGAGTAACTATAATTCTAAAAAAAAGTATCAATAATGTTGCCCACAATGATACTTGATATTATTTCACACATACACAAATTGAGATCTGATTAAGCCACTTTCACTAAATTCTTGTCCTCTTACCTGTAAAAGTATAAAATATGCTCTAAGATCATCTTTTGTTCGTGGGCTAAAAAAGAAACATGATTGATTACAGATGGATGTTTAATTTCATAGTATCTAATAGATATATCGATACATGTTTTTGTAAGAAATGAGTTGAGAAAAGCAAAAAGAGAATTAACATGTATTATTGAGACAGTAACATGTCTAGAATATACTGGAAATATAGATTCTTCTGGGCCTCTCCTCTGAAGGTTCTAAACATACCTAACACCCGAGTTATTATGATAGCTATAACGTTTTGTGAAGTAAGTATCATGGCTAACTCTGGAAATAGAGTCTAATGAATAATTGACAATTTTATAATACATTTTTAAAAAATAAGAGCCAATATTTAAAGGAAGAAAACATGCTTGTATTTGTAGGTCCACTCCTGCAGTCATGTATGTGGAAATGTATGTAAATCAAATCATATTTTAAACACATCTAGCGTGTTTTTAGTTAACTGTGATGGCTCATATCATGAACTTGATTGCCTGAGAGATTGCTATGGGACCAGAAAAGCAAACTGTGACACACGTCTGGTGGTCACTGGCTGAGACCTGCGCAGTGGTTCCGGTTCCGCCCTCTGTGTCCGGCTGCCCAGGGCTGAGCAGCTTTCCTCCACCAGAACCTCCCAGGGCGGGTTTGGGCTCCGGAACCAGCAGGACACGGACCGAAACCTCTGCGACTGCGAACCAAAGTGAATCTCTTCTCTAACTTGCAGGCGTCAGAGATTCTGCCCCAGAAGTAGGAGACTGATCTAGAAAAGGATCATTTTAGATATCTCCCCAAAATTAAATCAACATTTTCTCCACATTAATGTAGATTTTCACATTATCAGATTTGACCTAGAACTTTATTATTCCTAAGGTTGATGAGTATTTTCTACCTACCCAACATCTATCTGATGTACTTTCATAGATGCTCAGAAGTAACTTCCTGAGTTAAAAATGCAACTTAAAATCCCTGCCTAGATTGGATTAAAAAATAAAATTCAGATATTAATTTTTTTATTCTCAAAGCTGTTTTTCTTTCTCATCTGCGTAAAATGTATTCTATTTAACACCTTTGCTTCTCAGTCCTTTCCCATTCCATAAATTAGTCGTGCTACTTATGCTCACATGAATCATCATGAACAGGTGACAAACACTATGGAATGGCTTTGATTTCTTACAACATTTTTTATTGTCTTTTTTTATTCCACTCAGTAAGTAGTTACCTCCCAGTTTGGCCTCAGCTCTTCAGTCCTCAGGCACCTACCTGAGAAGTAATAGGAGTTTCTTTTCTCTGAAACCAGCCCTTCATTTTCTCAAAATTTCTCTCTGGCTACCAAGAAGTTCAAGGGTAAATTTAATGCTTACTTCACTTAGATTATTGATTACTACCTATCCTGGATTTATGAAGCACATATATCTCAAATAAAAATATTTACTGACAATTTTAAAAGATTCACAGATTTTCTGATGCCTATATATTGATCTTCCTAAGAGGTCACAAATCTTAAACAGCTTTGTTGTAAATCATTTCTAATCCCTTTCTAGTCCATGTTATCGCTATAACTCAACCAAAACATTTTCTGATAGTAAAATATGCACATATATTAAAGAAATGAGATATGTTAATTATTTATATTGATTAGTTAAATATTGGTGACAATTACCCTTTCCATTCTCGTAACAGGCTGTTAATGATTCCCTTTAATACTGTTTTTTGAATGTCTTGAGGCTGTAGGCAAAAGAAAATAACAAGGTATAATAATCCGGGTTAGCTATTTAGGTGGTTTTTATATGGTAGGTATATTTACAGATTTATTTCAATAGATTTAATTTGATGACTAAGGACTGACTAAGCAGTATGTATTCTATATCTGAGAATTCTAGGGAGCACCAAAGATACAACGTTACAATGGGAATGGCCCCTGGGATTGGCAGTGTACAGTCTCCATAAACATACATTGTGGTCTTTTGATCACCAACAATAATTTCACAAAACTGAAAAACAATTTTACTTTCCCTGATTTGACAGGGTAAAATCATGAACACAAGTTGAATAGGAGGACATTTACCAATACTGTGGCTATAATTAGCAGTTAAACTCATACTTCATTATAAACAATTATTAAATTTAAACATTAACTGATGGTTAATTAAAATATGGTCAGATAAACAATTTTTTCATTAAGAATGATTTGGAAAAGGTATAAAATAATATTCTTTTATAGTTAAAAATCAAAGTACTCAAAAAACTTTACTACCAAATACCTCAAAAAAGAATGAAAATGAAATACACCTAAATGGTATTTTGCATTATAATAATAGAAGAAAAGCTGCATTAATGAGAAGATTCAAATAATAAGAAAAAAACTGTATCAGGAAAGAGGTAAATCTTAAGTACAGCATTGCCCTACACAAAGAACAAACACACAAAGAGAGAAATTAGGGAAACCACACCTTTCACAATAGCATATAAAAAAATGAAATACTTAGGAATCAACTTAACAAAGGAAGTAAAAGCTCTATACAATGAAACTTATAGTACTCTAAAAAAAAAAATCAAAGAGAATTTCAGAAAATGGAAAGATATTCCTTGCTCATGGATAGGAAGAACCCACATTGCGAAAGTAGCCATATTTGCAAAATTGTTGTACAGATTCAATGTAATCCCAATTAAAATACCATCAAGATACCTCACAGATCTAAAGAAAACATTCTTAAAGTTCATCTGGAACCAGAAGAGGCCTAGAATACCAAAAGCAAACTTGGGAAACAAAAACAAGGCAGGAGGCATCACAATCCCTGACCTGAAATTATACTATAAAGCTACTATAATAAAATCAGCATGGTACTAGCAAAAAAAGACCTGAGGATCAAGGGAACAGATTAGAAGATGCAGACACAACTACAAACACACTCAGCCACCTTATCTTTCAGAAAGGGGCCAAACATGTTCACTGGAAGATAGCCTCTTTAATACTGCTGGAAAAGCTGGCTTTCCATATGCTGAAGACTGAAACTAGACCCACGTCTATCACCATGCACTAAACTAAAGTCAGAATGGATCAAAGATCTAAATATTAAAACAGAAACACTAACCTACTGGAAAAATCTTGAAGACATAGGGGTAGGTAGAGAGTTCATGAACAACAACCAAACTGCATGGGAAACAAAAGAATCAACAACTGGAATCTTATCTTATTAAAAAGATTTTGCACATCAAAAGAAATCACCAACAGAGTAAAAAGAAAACCCATGAATTGGGGAAAAATTTTAGCCAACTGTCCATCTGATACAGGACTTCTATCTAGAACACACAAACAATTTTTAAAAATTGGGCCCCCAAAATTCAAAGACGCAATCCAGATGAAAACATTCAAATGATAAATAAATATATGAGACAATATTGAATGTCATTGGTCATTTGAGAAATGCAAATTAAAACAACACTGAGGTTCTATTTTACCCCAGAAAGAATGGCTATCATCAAGAAATCAACCAATAACAAATGCTGGAGAGGCTGTGGGGAAAATGGAACCCATCTCCACTGCTATGGGAGTGTAGACTGGAAAAACCGCTGTGGAAATCAGTGTGGAGATTCCTCACAAAACTAGGCTTAGAGGTCACACTTAACCCAGCTGTTGCCCCTCTGGGTATTTTCCGAGAAAAACTGAAAACATCATACCACAGCGATATATTTGCACCCACGTTTACAGCAGCGCAGTTTGTCATAGCTAAATCTTGGAAACAATCCAAATGCCCATCAACTGAGGAATGGATAAAAATGATGAGTATTTTTATACAATGGAGTATTACTCAGCTGTAAGATAAGCTTAAGGCTTTTATTGGTAAATGGATGCAACTAGAGACCATACTCATAAGTGAAATAAGTCAGACATGCATGTGTAAACACTGTGTTGTCTCACTAGTATAAGAACCTGAAAGAGTAAATGAAACCCAAAACGTAGAATAGGTATTGTGAAAGGGAAAGAAAGCGCTCAAAGGGACGGAACAACTGGGATGAAGGAAAGGAGAAACAAAAGAAGGAAGGGGAAATACATCGATGTATGTATACACAAAGATAGCTGGATAATTACACTGCTGACGTCTCTCAGTTAATGCTTACATTTTATTTTTTAATTTTAATTTTTCTTTTTTCTTCTTAACCAATTTTGCATGCTTATATCTCGCAATCTGAGTAACTAATTTGAAGACAGCAATGTGCAATGTAACAATCATTGTTGAATTCCTACCATCTTGTTCAGTGAAGCTCTGTATCATTTCTATTTTTTTAATTAAATTTTATTCTATTTAATTGTTTGATCAATCTTGCATTCTTACACCTGGTAATCTGGGCAACTTCACTGAAGGTAACAATATGTAGTATAAAACAACCATTGTTAATTACTATCACTTTGTTTTGAAATCCAGTATCATTTTTTGTCTTCATTGTTTTTTATTCTCATTAAAAAAATTAAATAAATAATAAAAGAAAACAAAAAGGTACCACCAAGTTCTACTGTGGTTTAGATCTGAAATGTCCCTGAAAGGTCCTGTGCTCAGGGGTGGGGCTTTGGAAAGGTGACTGGGTCTTGGGGGGGTTAATCCACTGGTGAGTTCACAGTTACATGTGTTGTTGAAGGCCGGGCACGGTCTAGGAGGACAGGGTAATGAGGGAGGAACTTCACAGGGTGTATACTTCTCCCCGCTTCCCCTCTGTCTCTGCCTCATGGCTGCCACAGTGGGGCAGCTGTCCTTCACTGTCCTCTCCTACCGTGCTGCCGGATCGACCACATGGTTCGGAAGCCTTTGGAACTGGTTTGTGAGAGGAGTTTGAAAAAGTTTGGAGATTCAAGCTAGAGAAACTTTGGAATGTTCTAAGTAAAGCTAGACAAGTGATTCCTGCTGGAGCTCAGAGGCCAGAGCATGTATAGGAACGTGGACAGTAAGGCCATCTCACAAGGCTTCCACATACTCGTACAGTCACCAGTACTCACCTAGCCTCTTGCTCTTTCCTCTCTCAAAAAGAAACATCAAGAAGAAAAACGGGGCTAGAAAGAATAAAAGGGTGGGGATGTATCTCAGGGGACAGCACCTGCCTGACAAGCACAGGACTGTGAGTCTGACTCCTGGTGCCTCCTCCCTAAAAGAGTATTCAATAAAAAACTTAAGTCTAACATTCTTTCGTGTACTGGAATTTATACTAGGGACTAAATTATGAATTAGTTCAGATTACACCTCTGTCCCCATTCAAACAGTGGGAGGCTCAGTTTCACTTGGGTAGGTTGGCTGTGGGTAAGTCAATTCCCAACAACTGACTTACACTCTTCTGCACCTGGGAGCGGGTCTGAGGATCCAGTCTGCTGAGCCGTCTTTTCCTGCCCTCTGCAGACAAGTCTGGAAGGCAGACCAGCACTCCCCAAAACTCCAGTCCAGACTGGCCAATGCTGGCCGGGGACTGTACCACGCACCGTCTTCCCTCGGAGTTCGGAACACGCCAGCTTGCCCTTTTGCTCCTTCTCTGCAGTTAATGCAGGCTGTTTCTCTCCACTCCCAGTGCCTACGGGCCTTCACTGCTACAGACCTCTGGGTTTATCTTAGCATTTGTTTCCTTTTGTGTTCAGCACCAAGCAGGAAGATGCTTGAGCCAAAACTGTTCAGTCTGTCTTCTGTATCCCCTGCTTAGTCTCCTGAGAAAGGCTCAGACCTTGGGCCTGCTTTGGAAATAGCGCTAATGCACTGTGTAGAGCTTCTCTTGTATCTTACGTTCTGGGCCATTCCCTGGTGGGTAAACCATGTGCTTTGGTTTGCACTGTGGCCAATGGCATGTAGGGTGAGTGCCCACCTGCAGGTGCCTCTTGCCTTCCTCCCTTGTTTCTGTGTAATTCAGAATGGCTCGGTCCTTGCAGTGAAACTGGTGGGAAGAGCTCTTGGTTTCAGGAGTGGTTTTGCTGCTTATTCTCACCTTGTCTTTTTCTATATGTCACCTGTTTGCTATCCCATTCAGGTTGTGTTCCAGTGGTTGGTGCTTCTAACACCTGACGCAGGCACACTCTGGCCTTGATGCCTATTTGGGGGCCAGCCATTTGTGCAGCTTCCTCTGCTCTGCCAAGATCATTCAGTTCCTATATGATTTAGTTTTTGCCCTGCTTGGTTTCAGTCTTTCTTTGGTCCCTTTCTTCTACTCCCATATTCTTCCTTTTGTATATTCAAAATATTTAACTTTCTTTTTTGATTTTTACAGGGGCTCACTATTAAGAGTTTACCTTGAGTTTGGACTTAACTAACACTTTCCAGCAGTGCTAGCACTGTTAGGACTTTGGTGACTCTTAGAGACGGACTAAAGGCACTTAGGTAAGATAGACATGAGCCTCTTGGGATCCGAGGGCAGAATGTTATTATTCAGATCTGAAATGTCTCCTAGAGGCCTCATGTATTCAGAGCTGGGGCTCTGGGAAGGTGACTGGGTCGCGGGGTGCTGCCCTGCTTAGAGGACTGGTCCACCGATGAATTCATAGCTGACTGTTCTGTCAGGTGAGGCCTGGTTGCATGGAGTGATCTGGAAGGTGTAGTTTTGCTCTTGGCATTTGCCTTCCCTCTCTGTTTTCTGACAGCCGTGGGTTGAGCAGCTCTTCTCTACATCATGTCTTTGGTGCCTGGAGCCAGCTGACTCTGCATGGACTGAACCGTCCAAAACCGTGAGGCAAATTAAACCTCTTTTGTGTTGTGGGTTTTGGGTATTACACCCCAGCAACAGGAGAGTGAGTAATACAAACGCCAAGACACCTGTCAACACTCATTTGCCCTTGCTCTTATGATATACATGTATTTATATATATCATATCATTCTCTTCACTTCCTCTTCTTACAGTGACTCATCACACTCAAAAGGTAAATGCTATCCTGTTCAACCATTTACCCAGTGTCTGCTCCTGGGCAACAGAAGGCTTGCAGGAGAAAGGGCACATAAACATGATGAGTGAACACGCTAAGTTAGTGACTATAAATCTCAAAAGGACACTTGATAACACTGATACTCCTATATTTACTGGTAATTCCTAGTTCACTTACTTCCCTATCTCCGAACACTACAACTGTTAATCCATATTTCAAATCTGCTTCTCATCTTTTTTTATATTTCATAATACTGACATTTTTGATGAATTTAAGTTATCATTTTGCTAAGTATCTCTTAATTTGAGGGTTTCTGCTACTTTCTCATGATTATAATTTTGGCAGGAGGACTCAAATGATGTGTTCTTTTTAGTCAATCACATCAAGAACCATCTCTTGTCAGCTGTTTGGTAATTTAGTTAAGATAATGATTGACTTAGTAATTTTGATAGTTGTAAATATTAATTGTTTTAGTTTACTAGTAATAAGACTATTTTTTAAAAGTAGCCTTGGGTTTACAGAAAAGTTGTGCATAAAGTTCACCACGACCATATATACCCACCCCCCATTCTTCATACAGTTTCCCTTCTTATTAATTTGTACACTAGAGTGGTACACTTGTTAAAGTTAATGAAAAAAAATATACATAATGTTAGCCTCTTTCAGTTTTACATTTAAAGTTTCAGTGTGCCTTTTTGTGGTTCATTTCTTTACACTGTTGAGGATTCCATGGTAGATTTTACTGATCCACTCATCTACTGGTGACCTTGGTTACTTCCAATTTCTGGCAACTATGAATAATGTTGCTATGGACATTGTGTGCAGGTTTTTTGGGGAATGTAAGTTTTTAACTCATTTTGCTACATTCTTAGAAGCACAACTGTTGGATCATATGGTAAGCTGGGTTTAGCTTTGGAAAAAATTAACATATAACCTATTAAAATTTGCGGAATACAGTGAAAGTAGTGCTTAGAGGGAAATATATAACACTGGGTGAATATATTAGAAATAAAACATCTAGCCAGGCGTGGTGGCACATGCCTGTAATGCCAGCACTAGGGAGGCTGATGCAAGAGGATCATTGCAAGTTCGAGACACCTGGGCTACAAAGTGAGCCTATGGCCAGCCTGAACTGCATAGCGAGACCCTGTTTCAAAAAGACAAAAAGAAAAAAAAAAGAAAGAAGAAATAAAACATCTAAAATCAATTATTTAAACTTCTACCTTTGAAAACTACAACAAAAAAGCAAATTAAATTCAAAGCAGAAGGAAGACATAATGAAAATTAAAGTAGACATTAATGAAATTAAAAATTTAAAAATTAAAAGGTATGAGAGAAAAGCAACAAATAAAAATATGTAAGATAGTTAAGATAGTTACAATACTAAATTTCTCTTAGTTCATTGAAAAGAAAGGTTTGTGCTAATATTGTTTGCACAATATTTCCTGCCTATATCTTGCACTCTGAGTAACTACTTTGAAGATAAAAATATGCAATGTATTAACCACTGTTACTCTTCTATTATCTTGTTTTAAAATTTTAAATCTTTAAAATAATTTTTTTTAAATAGTAAGTTAATCTACATTAAAAAACAAAAGTTGTTTTTTAGTGTTCAGTAACATTGATAAATTTTAATCAAACTAGTTAAGAAAGGAAGAGAAAAGACATTAACTACTAACACCCAAATTAAAGAAAAATCACTTCTGATTACATAGGTATTTAAAGAATAATAGAGGAAATATTATGGACAATTCTATGTTTATAAATTTAATATCTAGATGTGTTCTTGAAAGACACAATATTCCAAAATTAACGTAAGGAGAAAAACTGTTTTAACATATCCATATAGGCCTAATGAATCAGTAGACATTGATAATCTTCTAAAGCAGAAAGCACCAGGTCCAATAGTTGAATTCTACCAAACATTTAAGGGACAGATATTAATGTTTTACAACATTTTTCCAAAAAACAGAAAGAGCACATGCATTTTGTGAGGCTAGCATGAGCCTCACACCAGATATCACAAGAAATGAAAACTATAGACCATTGTTATCTCTAATGAACATAGATGTAAAACACTTAACAAAATATTAGCAACTTGAACCAACTAAAGAAATTATACACCATAATCAAGTAAGATTTATTTCAGGTATGCAAGGCTGGCTGAGTATCTGAAAATCACTTTAATAATTCATCACAATAATAAACTTAAAAAAGAAAACTCATACGATCACCTCAACAGACGCTGCTATGAACTGGCTCTTTATCCTCCAAAAGGCCCTGGGGTTGGGGGCTTGGTCCCCATGCAGCAGTATTCAGAAATGGAGTTTCTACCATGTGACGGGGAGGTGAGGGCTCTAACTGCGTAGTGCAATGGCTTTATTAGAAGGCAGAGCCAAACTGGATGGAGCAGGTCAGTAGGGATGCATCTTTAAGGTGCATTTTGTACCTGGCACCTCTCCTTTGTGCTCCCTGGCTGCCACGAGGCGCGCAGCCCTCCCCCACCGGGGCCTATCACCACGTGCTGTTGGTGTGCCAATGGCCTCTCGCCCTCTGTGGTCACAGGGCTGTGAAACACACACACACATCTCTAGACCCACTGAAAATCTGAAGTTCATTTTGATGCCTTCAATTCCAGTTACACAACAAGAGCTATTCTTGGTTTTCCATCATCCATACTTACACCTCCCTTCTCCAAAACTGTAAAACATCTCTGTATTATAGATGTCTATTCATTTGTTTAGTCCAATAATACATAAAAAGTATTTTCAAAACTGTTAATCCATACCATGAGGGGCAGGGAACTACTAAGAAAAACTGAATACCTGTTTATAGTTTTTCAGATCCTTAAGTTGAAGATATATAGTTAAAGTGCTGTGGTTAAAAGTTACTTTGCTGATTTTTAAAAAAAATATGGTGAAGTATTCAAATTATGATTAGTTTTTCTTATTTAAAGTATATTTAGGCTTAGTTATTTTCCATTATATTCCATTTTAGGATTTTTTTCCTTTCATGTCTGTAAATTCTGTGTATGTATATACAACATTAATATGATTCCAAGTCAATCAGAGAAGTATATCTAGAGGTGGAATTATTGCATTGAAGTGTATGTATATGCTTAGTGTCAGCAGATGATACCAAGCATGCTCTACATTGCTTGCACCAATTTATATTCACCTCATTAAGGTATGATAATCCCAGTTGTTGCACAATATTGTCAGTATGTGGTAAGGTTTTTGAAAAAAACATATTATTAAGTTTAATGGGTATGTAATGTTTTCCCACTATTCTGATGTTAGGTGTCCTTTCATATATTGAACACTGACATAGTCAGATTGGGAATAAGACAAAGATTTCTTCTATATAAAATTATACAAGAGGCCCCAACCAGTGCAATAAGGTAAACATGTACATACACTATTCAAGATACAAAAATTGGAAAAAGAGAAAATTCACTTTTTCCACAGATGATATGATTATGTACATAAAAAATCCAGGTGAACATACTGATGTACAATTTGAATGAGTGAAGATATATATGAAAATATTGCTATGAATGTCACAATTAGAAAATTAAAGTTTGATAGTGTCAAAGAAAGATCAAGTGCCTAGAAATAAATGTGATAAGCAATGTGTCGTATTTCTACTCAGAAAACTACACAACATGACTAAGAGAAATTAAAGATCTAGGTAACTGGAGGACCGCACCATCCTCATGGATAGCAGGTGCGTCAGTTTTTCAAAAACTGATCTATTGCTCTGGGGTTATCAAAATGTGACCCCTGGATCAAGGACATTAACATATTCTCGGAAGTTGTTACAGATGAAAATTCTTGAGCACCACCCCAAATCTACTGATTTTTACATTCTACGTGAATTCTATATTTTACTAATCATCTCTTGTGATTGATGCATGCCATGATTTGGAAAACTCTGTTTTCTATAGTCACTACAGTTCCAATATAATCAAATAACATCTTCCCCAAGTAAGTGAAACATAATTTTAAACAAAGATTGAATGAAAACTATTTTCTACTTAATTCTCAGTAAATTTATAAAATAAGATGACCTAAACTTCTGAGAATTCCAATTATATTTAGCATAAAATTACACAGTGTCAGGTTCTAATGCAATTACGTTGCAAAGTGATTTCCATCTTAGGCAGCTCCATTCATTCATCGAACTGAGCGAATCAAACTGAGGACCTTGTGCTTGCCAGACAGGAACTTGTGCCACTGAGCTATATCCCTGGCTGTGTGGCTGTATTGAAAATACAGAAGAAACAAAATTTTTTCTATTTGCATATATCTATAAATAATACTTACAGTATTTAGTAAGGCATCGTATACAGCATTCACAAATTTAGCATTAATCCCAGAGTCTTCGATGGTGTTAAATGAGGCAGTGGCATCTTTCTGAAAATTGAATTTGAAAATTATGTGTATATAACATTTTAAAGACTATTTTTAGTTATGATCTATCAATACCATTTCTTGAAAATTTTTACTATTGAGAACTCTAACAATAAAAAAAGAATTGTTAGGGCAGAATTGCTGAAAATAAAAAGGAATATATAAGGATTATTTTAATAATCTTTTAAAAACTGAAAACATGGAGTAAAACATTAAGACTAGTACAAATCAAAACAGTAAAATATTCAAGCAATAGCTATCATATACATAATTTAATAAGTCAAAATCTGTTTATGCAGCTGCTGAAGTGAATACTAGGTAGAAAACTAGATAAACCTGTCATATCTTTTTTGAAAAATTTAAGAGTGAAAGTGAATGGAAAACATGCTTTATGTATTATTACCTTAAATATAGCATTTAATTCTGGGAAAGAATCAAATGTTGTTAGATAAAAATCATGTACTGCTTTCCAGTCTCCTGATGATTTAACTTTTTCTACATCTTCCCTAAAATAAAAATATGTATTAACCATATATATATACATAGATAGAAATATTTTTCAGATAAGAGCATTCCTTTTTATAAATAATTTCACCAAATATGCAGTTAGAAATACTGAAATCAAATATATAAATCTGTTCAGTTAATGCAGTATATGAATTTATTATTCTTAATGAGGTTAAGATATTAATGTTTTTGACATTTCCCTTCTAATTACTACTTTTTCCTGTCCTGCATAGTCAAACTTCTAGAGGCTTTGCTTACAATCTGTGTCTCAACTACTTTTTCATTCCCACTTAGTTCTCCACATTATGCATTTTCAGTTTTTGAGTGGGGCCATACCTTTTACTGCATGTTACAGAGTAGCTGAGTTCATTTTGTTAATAGCAACATACTATTACTTTATCACATTTATCTTTCTGTTGCCTGCTTTGGGCCATATTTTCTCACTTAGTGTTTCTTTTCTGTGGTTCGACTTTATCTAACCCTTGCCCTTAGCCGTATGTTTGTTTTCACCTTCGAGCCGAGGCATCTGGTCTGTAGTGTCCTCACTCTTGCTTAACACCTTACAATGATCCACAAGTTCAATTAATTTCTTAACACAAAAAATTAAATCACATTAAAACATTTTCAGATGACTATAAGTCTAAATATAAAAGTGAGCTGAAACTTACTGAAAATCCTTCATAGTTTTGAGCTGAACAGGAAGGGCAGGTTCTGGAAGGACTGGTGCCTTTACTTCAGAAGACAAGGCATCTATAGAGATCCGCTGCTTTTGTCTAACATCGAGGCAAATTGGTGGTAGGTCTCTTACTGTTGAGTGTTAAGAAAGCATTCTATGTAATTAATCATAAAAACTTTCCAAATTATAAAATGCCAGGCTAATTCAACATGACCAGAAACAAATGAAGTACCATACATTGAATTCATTTTGTGATTATGTAACAAAAAAAAAATCTATCAGCATGAAAAGAGCATGTAGTAGTTGACATACGCACGATAGCTAGTGATTGCTATAGAGCTTTAATTTAATATACAGTTTCTTCTGTACCTCTCTTCCCCTTAAAGGTCATTTATCAATGTAATTTGGAGCTTTTCCCCTCCTCCCTTCTAAATGTTGTTTTCAAAAAATATTTCAGCGAGGCTCACTATTCTTAATGTTTATTAGCTTTCTAAACATATGCAAATCACTTAAGTCCTCTATGATTCCTTATTGGTATGTTAGCATTTCTTATCAATTTGTATAAAATTCTACTTTTCTTCTTTGGCAACTATTTGCCAATGTGTTGTTTGCCTTTTTGTTACATTTCATAACAATCTAATTGTCAAATAAAACAAATACAGAAAAAAGTCTCACAAACAAATGCATGGTTTAGTAAATGATCATAAAACAAACTTACAATCTTTGAAAACACAAACTAGTTGTAACCCACCTCCTTTTGGTTCCAATTATCTATCCATAAGTTGGAATGTCTATTTCTGTTTTAATTTCTTTCAAACTTTTTATTTCTCTCTACAATTTTCCTTGAATTCTGAATGTTTCCTTCTTTTCATCTTTAGTTGTCTTAAGGCTTTATCTACTACATAAACACTGTCTGCAAGCTGGGCGTGGTGGTGCACCCCTGTAATCCTAGCACTCAGGAGGCTGAGGCAGGGGGATCCCTTGGAGTTAAAGGCCAGCCTGGGCTACATAATGAGACCCTCTCTCGTAAACAAAACAGAACACATAAATACTATTTACTTTGTATTCCTTTTAGTTTATTCCTAATTTCTTTTATATTTCTAATGATTCCTTTATCCTGTTCTTTTTGAGTTATTACAATTTTGACTTAGGTTGTCCAGTGAAGTGTTGTATCATTTTTAAAATACAATTATGTCTGGAAATTTTTATTAGTGGGAAAGGAAAGAGCATTTCAGCAGAAAAGAGATAATAACAGTTGCTTCCTCTCTTCAACACAAGTCTTGGTCAGTGCTGTTCCTTGTGGTTCTCTAGGTTTTCTTCCCCTTTACCAGGCTTACTCTTTCTTATCCTTCCCACACAACGCATTTCCCAATCCCGGTCTGAACACCCGCTACTAAAACACAAACAGACTCATTCAAATATAAATTGACTTATTCACTCCACCAGGCACATATACGTATTTTTATACCCACTCATTTTATTAATATCATGCTGAGGTAGAAGAAGAATACAATTTGAGTTAGTAAGAGAAACGGATTTTCACAGAGCCTGAGTGGGGCGATTCTTACATAAGAGAAGTAACAATGCCAAAACCAAAGGGTTTTTGTACGAGGTTAGAACCACAGGCCCAGATGGGATCTATTTTTAGTTCAGAAGGTAACTTTGACTGAAGAGTAATGTGGAATGTTAACATACTACGTTAACGAAACTTCCGTCAGAAAGACTGAATCCTCTGCTCACATTAGTGAATGAAAGCCAACCTACAGAATGTGGCATTTGGCCATTAAGGAAAAAAAAAAACCCTTAAAAGAAAAAACAACAAAAACCTAAACCAGCTCACAGCTGCTCTCATAGCCCTAAATATCAAGGGACTGTTCCCAGAGACAGGCTCTCTGTTCTCACAGATGGTCTATTAAGATCTAATTCAAAAGAGAAAATCAGTAACTGTGGTGACAGAGATTAATTAAATCAAATTGATATCATAAATAGAACAGATAAATCTTTGTCATATGTAACACTGTCTGCAATAAGGTATCACAATATACTGGAAAAGCAACAATATAGTTAAGAGTGAAAACTTGTCATTTAGGTTTCATTCAGCCAATACTTGTGAACTCTCTGTGCTAAATTGATAAGCAGTAATCATTTTCCCTTTCTTTTAATATATTGTTACTAATTTTAGTTGGTTGCTTAGAAACACTAAGTAAAACACTTAAAAGGCAATGCAAAAAGAATAAGGGCTTGTGGTACGGGCTGGTAGTATATTAAAGAGTGTGAAGAGTGCAATGTAACTGTGTATAAGAGCATGAGATTACAAAACGAATTTTGCCAACTCAGTTTTCACAGGTGCCCTCTGGTTGGAAACTAGTAATATGTAGTTTTCCACAGCTGCAGTTAGCAAAATGAAGAGAGACATTTGTCACTGGCTACATCAGTAAGAGACTGCAGATTGTTCCCGGACGGCACCAACAGCACCAGAAGTACACATGAACGACTGTGAGTTTCTGTGCAGACTGGGTGTTTAGTAGGAGGAGCCCGGGCTTTTTCCTTATCCTCTCACTTGCTATAAGGGCAGTACTCATAAAGGATGTGCTGCTGGTATAAACGTTTGAAAAATGCTGTATCTAAGTTTCCTAAGTGATGGAAAAGCATCAGCTTTGAACGGAGGGACAGGGCTCTCCTACTGACTGAGCACTCTGTTAACCTTAGACAAGCAGTTGAATTCCTCGGGCCTCAGTTCTAATGGTATAACATGAGAGAAATGGCCTAATTCAATCATTCCTAAGATTCCAAAGAAGAAATTTGAAGGCCAATTCAGGAAGTATGGTATGTGGGTGTTTACAGTGGCTCAGCCCTTTTCTATTCATGTATTGATTCTTACATTTTTTTTGTTTTGTTGTTTTAAACTTGTTTTCCACAGAAAGTAAAATACAATAAAAAAATGCATGTATTCGAGAACAAAATGAACAAGCCTCATAAACAAAACAGTTAAAACAATTCTCTATTACAGTGATCTATATAGTGATATGTAACAGAGAAGCTGAAGAGGCCTGGAAATTTAAAATGTGCATGTCATCAAAAAGCTGATTTTATGCTGTAGGAGAAGTTCTAAAGCAAGAGTCAAGGTTCCTGGGTCTACATGTTACATTTATAGATGTGGTGGTTTTAAAATTTGCTCATAAGTTGATTCTCTTTCAATCAAAAGATGGGAGTTTAATTCTCACATTGAGTATGGGCCAACTTTAGTAGCTCCCTGTTAAAAAATAAAGTGTGGGCGAAGTGATGCCACATGACTGGGTTATTGAATACAATACAGTTTTTGCTTAGCTCTCTCTTTTGGGATGTTCACCCTTAAAATTCAGTCACTGTGCTGTGAGGAGGCAAGGAACACAGGAAAAAGACACGTGTAGATGTTCTAGCTCCAGTTTCAATAAGGTTTTAGCCTACAGCTGAAGGTAGAATTAGCAAATGATCCTGGACCAGTCCTTTATTCTTATTCTTGGCTTGGCTTTCCAGTGGGTTGATGGAATCTACTTTTCTCTGTCTGCTCTGCTATCTGAATCAGATGAGGACAGTCAGTTTACCTCACAGCTCTAACATACAGTTCTGTAGGGAGCTGGAGAGGCTGTATTTCTGCCAGTCTAATATAAAATCAAATTATAGCTCCACCCAATGTCCAAGTAATTGTCTTCTGTTTCCCAATTCACTCACACAGAGAGGAACAGTAGTTACTGGTGGACAGAAAGGTAGGGTAATGTAATTCAAGTTGGTTCAACGACACTTTAATGAAACTAATTATTTGTTTGTTTTGAGACAGGTTCTCACTCTGCTGTCCAGGCTGGCCTTTATCTCACTATGTACCCCAGGCTAACCTTGAACTTGCAGCTATCCTCCAGTCTCTCACTGATGGGATTACAGGCATGCACAACCACACCTGGCTTAAGGGTAAAATTTAAAGTGCTGGTAATGTTATTTTCTTGATTTGAGTCCCAGGTTCATGAGTTTTAATTTTATTATTATCTAAGCATACAGAAATGTTAAATATATCCAATACATATGTTTTCAATTTTAAAGAATTTGTGCCATAACTCAACTCCATCACCCACAATTTAGCTTTTACATATACAAAACAGCATATATCTGTAGTTGTGAGGAAATAATCTTATTAGCAATCACTAATATCTATTGAATTTAATAAGTCATTGAGTTGAATACTTTTTAAATACTTTTTTCATGTAACATATGGCAGCTTCTTTATTACCCTATTTTTACACATGGGAAAATAAGTGCAGAGGGGTTAGGAAACTTTACTAGGCTTGTGCAGTAAGCTACAGAGCCAGGATTCAAATCCAGCCTGAGAAGCTACAAAAGGCCATATTGCTTCCACTGTTGAGCAATGCCAAGCTTTCTATCATGAATAAAAGGAAATAGTAAAATGAAACCAAATGGAAATTAGAGATGGTAAAATATAAAAAAATTCAACAAGGATCAAGAAAAGTGATATACTGGCAAATTAAACCTTTAAATCATAAAACTTAGGTGTACAAAATATATTACAAGTCCTCATGCTCAATATTTTCATCCTATAAATTAGTAAATAAAGGCTCATGAAGGGTAAATAACTATTGAAGTTCATACTGACAGTTACAGGTAGTTGACTTAAAGTCTTGGTTCTTACTTAATAGAATAACTGACTGTGTGTGTGTACCAGGAAGCTAATGAACAACAATGTAAAGGATCCACTTATTAGTTGAGTACTTTGGTACTGCTTTTGATTACTTCAATAATGGCAAGAAGCTAAAACAAGGAAATTCCACAGTGGATTAGTCATAACAAATGGTGTTTATGTCTTTGTCTATAGGATGATTTTTCTGAACATTTAGCAAAAAATAAAATTGAAAGCAGGAGAAAGAAAGAAGGGGGAAAAAACTCTGATTTACAAGACTTCAGCTATCAGAGCCAAATAAAGCAATACCTTCACTGGTTTGTGGAGCTGGACTTTTACTAAATTCAATGATGTTTGTGTTCATAAAACTGCAATAAAAGCATGAATATTTATGGACTTAGTTATAAAAATATACAAAAGTTATTTCTATGGAATGTCATCATTAATGAAATAGGCACCTTCTACTGGACTATCTTACAGAACTTATAGTTTTGAGATAGGTTTGCCATAGGTTTAGCAAACCAGCTAAAAAAAAAATGCCTCCCATCCATTTCCTCATTCAGTACATTATTTACTGTGCAACAGACAACACAGAAAGATATCTTGAATACACTAAAGAAAGGTACTGGACAATGTATATGTAGTTACTTATTTTAAGAAAAAGAGAAAATTGATAATACACACACACACACACACACACACACACACACATACTTGCACTTGCATAAAGAAATACAGGAAAGAATACAGGAGAAAGCAGGAAAAAGTGCAGCAATGAGACATCT
Source organism: Dinomys branickii (assembly GCA_004027595.1). NCBI lineage: Eukaryota > Metazoa > Chordata > Mammalia > Rodentia > Dinomyidae > Dinomys > Dinomys branickii. Next base: position 3,324 of record PVLD010016144.1, on the reverse strand, counting down.
AAAACTTATTTTTACAGTTTTGATTTTTGAAGCACATGTATTCAAAAAAATTAACCTTACTATTTTTGAAAAAAACACTGTTTTCATCTCTAAAAGTTTCATGAGCACGAAGATTACTAAAGAGTCAGATAAGCAATAAATGCAGTAAAATACTTTAAGTTCTTCATAGATATACCTCTCTCTAAGAATAGTTAAGAAAAGCCAAATCCAAGGTACTCACTCTGACCTATGGAAGACCTTCAAGATTTAGTCCAAAATCAGTTTATTTTCAAAGGAAACTTGGACACGGGGTCATTTAAGGTCCTGAAAATACTTATAAAGTCAGACCTACAAAGCAGTGAGTCCTCTGCTCTCCTCCAGATAACAAGCCCTCTGCTAGTTTTCCTTGAACAGTTTATTTCCCCATATAGCCTTCAAAGTGCTCTGACAGAAACAGTGAACCACTGTGGTACTTCATTTGTAAATAGATCGCGAGACCCACACACAGACGCGGTCACTATCTGAAGTGAAAACCACTTTGTTCTTCCCTGGCTATTTCACAATGTCAAAGATAAATTTATCTACAGTATAAAAACTTTGGAGTTCATTATGTCACATCAGGGTTCTGCTAAGTAAACTAATAAAATGGGTTGAGCTGGTAATAAAATATTGCCCTCAAGGTAAATGTCAGAGTTCATGTCTAACACTTTCTGAATAATCAAGAGTGTAAATATTCCTTAAAACGTTTAAGGAAGAATTGCTTTGTCTCTTTTAAAGATGTTTGTGATATCTAAAGATGTTTTAAATAAATCTGAAAAGAGGCATAAAAAGGAGAGAATCTAGCATTTTCCTTCTGCATCCCTCAACTCCCACCTTATACATCTTCTGGATTGTTTCTCTCAAGATAGCTCATCTCCAGCAGCTGGTATAGTAGGTAAAATGCCTACACTTCTGAGATCTTTAAAAGGCCAGCCAACTTGACAGTCATACTAATTATGTGCTCTACTGGGAGGAAAAGCATCCCTCAACTATTAGGTGCAGCTGTGCTGGGCTTCTGCATCTTCTCTAATACCATATGAAGACCAGAAGGGGAGAGAAGCTCTTACGGGATATCTGGCCTAGGTCCAGCTACCAAACAACAGGGACAATATAAAACTGCCAAGAATAATGCATTTTTGAGGAAGTAATCTTATCAGCAAGTAAGGAAGACTTCTGACAAGATCAAGGAAATATAAACATGCTTACATGTGGAAGAATTCATTTAAATTTCCATCCAATAAACAGCACCCTTGACCAGTGAAACACCTGAATTTAGGTGGCATCTAAACAGAACAGCCAGAAATCAGCATCCGGAGTTCTAATAAGGTAGTGACGTCTGCTAAAAGGTCTATTCATCAAGAGTGGTACAGACAAATATTCCAAATTCAGGTTGAGGGTAAGTCTAGATTCCACAAGGACTGGCATGGATGAGAGAGAAGCAACCAAACAGCGGGAGTTCTACAGGTGGATCATATTCAGGGTCAATACGTCCACCCAAGGACTTGTGGATAGATGTGGTATGGTAAACATATGCAGTAAATGTTTAAATTTAACCAACTGTTACAGTAAAAGATGCACTACCACCCCCCACACTCCCTCTTGCTTTGGACACACTTACCCCTCTTGCGACTTTCTGAAGCCCTTCTGAGTCCTTTGTCAGGTCTTTGTGAGGTGTGATAAAAAATACAGTGAAAGTTATTACTAAGTGCCACCCAACAGAAAAGCAGGCTGGTAAAAACATGAGACTGTGTCCTTACCTACTTCATTCACTGGATCTGGGGCCATAACTTCTGGCTCTTCCTCAAAGTCAAAATGATCATGAAAGGTAAATGCTTTGAACTGATTAAGAATATTGAGGCAGCTACCATAGCACAAGTAAAGATACTCGTGGAAAAGGGTATCTAGAACTGCTTCAGAAAGCGGCAGGGAGGATGTGTGTTTAAAGCAAGGGGGAATATTGTGTGTGTTGGAGGTTTATGGCAATGTGTCTTTTACTGTAATAAAAAATTTTTAAATACTATATGCTTTGGTCACACCTTGTACAAGTTGTCAAGTCAAGTTCAGAGATCAGTATGTTTGTATGGACAGAAAGGAGTACGTAGAAAAAAATCAGAAGGTGGAATCACATGCTAAGCAACTTGAACTAAAAGCTCAAACAAAGTTTATGGTCATCCTCAATTCTTGACTCCATAGCACATACTCCAATTTTCTTAAAGTTTCTTACCCTTTGTCCCAAGTTGAACTGTGCCTCCCAAAAGATATGGTATAGTCTTAAACCTAAGAAACTATAAATATGACCTTAAAATAGTCTATCCAAGTAGGCAAAATCTACTCACACAAGTTCTTTAGAAGTGCAGTGTTTCTCCTATAGGTAGTGGTAAACAAAATCATGAAGACTGAAATTATAAAGGTAACTCAAAACAGGGATCTTGCTGTCAACCATGAAAATAAGCTTCAGTATTGTGTAAAAGCCTATGAGAAGGCCCATGGAAAGGAACTGTGTGTATTCTCTATGAGCTGAGAGCGTCCCCTGGTTGACAAGTAAAGCAATGCGACATGAGTCTTACAACCACAAAGAATGGATTCTGCTAACACCCAAAAGCTTAGAAAAGGATAATTGTGCACAGCCCAGCCCACCCAATACTATGATCTCACCCTTCTAAGACACTAAATAAAAAAAGCCCAGCTACATTCTTCCAGACTTCTCACCTAAAGAGGTGTAAGCTAATAAATGGATATTGTTTTTAAGTCATTAAGTTGTAGTAATTTGTTATGCATCAATGACAGATACTATGAGGATACTAAAATTGGTTCTATTTTATGTGATTGTTATGAGGCTCAAATAAAATGTACATGAAAGTTTTCTCTAGTTATATTACATAAATAAAGTTATCATCACCTAGTTAATATGTATAAACCAGAAATCATTTCTCTTAACTCCTCTCCCACATAAATAGAATCGTTTTCTTTGTCTTTCTATAATGGTACTGAAATTATTGGTTTGTTCTATTGTATTCTGGATTGGGGAACTGTGACCTACAAGCACTGGTGCCTCCATACAGAAAGACCTATGTGACAGAATATACCGGGCATAAGTAAAGAAAATAGTTATCAAAGGCAAAGCTTTGTTCACTAGTGAGATGATATAAACTGTAAGACCACAGGATAGCTATAACAGTAGCTTGCAATGTTAAACAGAAAATTTTTGTGATAATATATGTCACATTTAGCTTATGGACACATAACTTACTATAAACAATGTTGTTAACCATTTCTCCGTTCGTTTGGGGTTTTTTTTTTTTTTTT
>PVLD010016143.1:0-46008 GCA_004027595.1 Dinomys branickii | reverse complement strand
AAAAAAAAAAAAAAAAAAAAAAAAAAAAAAAAAAGAGAACAAATAAATTCGTTCCACAGGACATTGACCCAAATTTAGTAACAAAATGGCACCAAGGGGGAAAAAAAAGTTGGGAAGGGGGACTATTCTATATTAAACATAAAAACAAAATGTGACATAAATCTTGTTTAGACATGGATTTTAAACCAAACATAAAAAATTACTTTTAAATAATTGGAAAAATTTTACTACAGGTAATTGTTACTTAATACCAAGAAAACAGTGCTTTGTTTTAGGTTTGATAATGGCATGATTATGTAAGAAGAAATTTTTAGCTTTTAGATGCATACGAAAGTACAGATAGGTCTTCATAAGCTGGGTTTTGTTTAAAAAGCTTAAAAAGGATACATAGCACAAATGTGGCAAAATCTTGGTAATTATTAAATATGACTGATGAGCGTTGAGGCTGTAGCTCCATGGTAGAGCCCTTGCCTAGCATCTTAAAGCCTTGCGTTCAAGCCCCAACAGCACACACACACATACACACACACACAGCATATGGAGATTCACTGTACTATTCTGATTTCACATATGTTAATAACATTTTTTTACATTAAAAAGGCAGGGTTAATTATAACCACTACACTCTCAGATATTTATTATATCGCTCAAGAGGACAAAGTACTTTGATATTAATAATAGCAATTTAATAAATGTATTAGCTCATTCCATCTTTCTTCACTTCATACCGTCCAAGATGAAATAAACTTGCTCAAGCTTTAATTTACCTGATATACTTGGTCTGTAGTACTGTTCTTTTTCACTCTGACCGTAACTGTTGTTCCATCTGGTAATGCTACCCTCAGCTCTACATCAGATATGCCATTGTAGTTCTGGGGAAAAGACACAGAGAAAGAATTTATGACCCAGTACATTCCCACTCTTTCAAACATGCTAGCTAAACAGTGATCCAAACACATATAGAGAGGAAGCTAGTTTCAATAAAAAGGGGGAAATGACACTTTAAAATATTTACAAGTCATAAAGCTAACTATAGGCTGTGGCAGAAGTTAACCTTTAAGATGTACAGAGGAAGGGCTAGGGATATAGCTCAGTGGAATAAGCGCCTGCCTAGCAACTGCAGGGTCCTGAGTTTGATCCCCAGTACCGCCAAAAAAAAAATAAAGTGCACCAAGATGTACAGAGGAAAAAGAAACATATTGGAAGCCAATGTGTTCACATTTCAATGCAGAAACTGTGTGAAGCAGTCTGGGTCACACACAGATGAGATCGTGGGTTTCCTGCCATCACACCATTCAGAACTCACAAATGAGAAAACAACTGAAAGCAGTAACTCCAACAAATATTCTCTGATTTCAGTAGTTAAGGTATGTAGCCTGGCTCAAGGGTATCTGAAGTAATCAGGACACCTTTGAAAGGAAAATCAGTGAGACTCAGGGATATGAGTTAGTATGACACCCAATTTTCTAGCAGAGTAAACAAGTTCTACTTGTGTTAAAGAAATACTTAGGGCTAGGGAGTGATTCAGTGTTAAGGCACTTGTGGAGATTGTATGAGGCCTGAGTTCAACCTTTAGTACTATGAGAACAAAGCAAAAAGAAAACTCTTATTTAACACATTTCTCTAACAGATTTTTGGTTTGTGATTTTTATTACAGAGAAATAACCACTTAGGGATAAGTCCATTTTCATTTAATACTCTGAAAATTTATTACTCATTGCCTAAAACCACCCTCCCAGTGGTCCCTCTTTACCCACTGGGAATATGTTCAAAGATGTAGTGGGTACAGAAACCAGGGATGGTACTGAACACTGAACCCTGTTATTTAATGCTCTTTCCACTTTCACTAACCTGGTTACCCACGGTGCGATTACTTTTGTGGTTTGAGGTATGACAGCAAAACTAGCAAAGAATTTATTTTTCCTTCTCACACACAGGTGATCCATTCTTACCATAGATCTTACCAACCTCAACCTCATGTATTTATTTATTTATTTATATGGGGTAATTTTGAGAGGGTCTTGTTAAGTTGCCTAGCCTAGGCTCAGACTTTTGCTGGGATGACAGATGTGTGCTACCATGAGCGTAATCTTATTGCTGACAGATTTTACCTTGTGAACTTAAAAGGAAGCACTCCTACTAAAGGACCCTCCTCTTGGATGTATCTGAATTGCTAGGATCACTACTCTTGTCCTTAGAAACATTCCTAAGTAAAATAAAAGTTATTTGAGTATGAGCACTGAGCAGTCATTCTGATAACTGATCCAGCTATTAAGGGACTAACAAGTAGGTGACATACTGAGTAAGCATGCTCAACTCAGATCCCAAGTGTTACTATGAGGGATAACATGAGACTCTATCACACTATTCAGAATGGCACACAAGTTAAAACTCATGAATTATTTAGTTATAGAATTTTATAATTAATATTTTCAGGCCATGGTTGGCCACAGGTAACTGAAACTAGAGAAACCAAAATCATGGATAAGGAAGGCTTACTATATACTTTTACTATAAGCCCTAGTCTGCAAGAAACTTTTTTTCTTTTGGTATTGGGAATTGAACTCGGGACCTTGCGCTTGCCAGGCAGGTGCTTGTGATACTGAGCTATATCCCCAGCCCTGAAACTTCTAATCTAGTTGAGAAAACAAGACAGAGTTAATTAATATTTATTAAGCACCTACAGCATGCTTGATAATGTTATAGGGCCCTGGAAATATAAAGATGATCAAAAGCTCAAACTCTTGTAAGCTAAAAATACAAAGTAACAAACCTACTGCATTACTGTATAAAAATAAGAGAACGAGATAGCAATAAGGTGATAATTGAGTGGTACTGGCTATGGAAGTTCCTGGTGGAAAGAAAAACTGATGACTTGAATCATCAGGGAGAGCTGCAAAGAGAAGGTGGCTCTGGAGGGCTTAAAGGACAGTAAGCAGGATACACACAAAAACAAAGGAGAAGAAATACAGCCATCGGGAGCCCCTACTGCAATCCATACATCATCAGTATATTTAATAATCTCTCCCCCACCAGGATCTAAGAGGAAAATAGTCACTGAAAGGGGCATTCACCTACCTCATCTGATTCTGACAGGAATTCCTGCATGATGTCACTCTCCCCAATGACTCGTATTGAACAAACTGTGGAAAACAAACACAGAATCTGGCATAAAATCCTATATTTGTAATCAAGAATATAAAGTCAAGAGCACATCAAGGCCTAAGTTTAAATCACCCGTAGCAGGCAATTCCTGACATATTTGAAGTTTTTAACTTTTTATGGTTTTTTGAGACAGAGTCTCACTCTGCAGTTCAGGCGGGCCTTGAACTCACTATGCAGCCCTGTTTGGCCTCAAACTCAAAGCGATCTTCCTATTTCAGCCTCCCAAGGGCTAGGATTACAGGTGTGTGCCAGCATGCCCGGCAAGATTTTAAAGCATAATAAACATTCATCTAAATATGATCTAGAAGAAAGGAAGAATAGGAAATATGAAAATATTAAACATACCCAGAAAAAAGTATAGTAACTCTAACTTCATAGTCCCCTGTGACGTTTAACAAGCTAAAACAACAGATCACAGAGGGAAAGAGGAGGTAGAAAGAAAAAGTTGATTAAGAATAAACCAAGTATAAAACTGTAACATAAAAGGAAACATATCTATTAGGCCTAAGAACAGGCCAGTCTGAAAACAATACATAAAACCACTATGGGAAAAAATGGGTAGGTTAATAAGTATGAGGCTGAGTGCATCATCTCACTCTACTGATTTCAGCTTCAAAACAACAGCGAGTAAGTGAGTGAGAGACAGAGTGACAGAGAGACAGAGAGAAAGAGAGAAAGGGGGAGAGAAAGGATGGAAAGTAGGTGACTGAGTGTCTAAATCTAAGAAAGTTAATTTCCAGATACTCCCACGAGGATGGTAAATTACACTGATGATTTTACTTCATTTGATTGAACAAAAACACTGTACCCTTGCTCCTTTCCCTAGGGCTGCATTCACGGGCCAGTCCACGTTAGGAAAAGCTAAAAGCAGATGAAGAGTTCCACTGCCTTCTATGGGGGAAATGGTTTTTCTTCAGTGATAAAGCTCCCTATCAAAGTTTTAAAAATTTCAACTAGGTCAATTTGTTCTTACATAGGACATAAGGACACAAAATTACTAAACATCACATAAAACCATTGTTCTGTTAAACCAACATTTTAAAGAAAAACCTATTCCACACCTAGCAAGTTATTTAACTCTATAATGTAGCAAGGCAAGGTCTCTTTTTTTTTTTTTTTTTTTTTTGTGGTACTGGGGATCGAACTCAGGACCCTGCGCTTGCTAGGCAAGCGCTTATTCCACTGAGCTATATCCCCAGCCCAGCAAGGTCTCTTCTGAACCACAAGATGAACCATCTTCTTCAGGAGATCTCTGTCATTTCTCTTCCTTTCCAGAGAAACAAATATTTCAGCATCTGCACTAACAGGTTTCTAATGTATCATTTGTAAGTCCTGAGGTAACAAGTAAGTTTGAATGTTTTACCTAAAGTCCACATAAAACATGGGGACTTTATCTACAACTCAGCAAACCTATGAATATTTGGGGTTTTTTTTTCTATGAATAATTGGAATAGTCTTCCTGTAGGACACGTCAATAAGTCAAGAATCATTGTAATGAAAATATCTTAAATATTGCCCAATTAGTTCCCAAATCAATTCTGTATATTGGCACATCTGCCTGTATTTGTTAGTTGGCAAATAATGTAAATGCATCAAAAACTCTTCATTTTTCTGTTGTTCAGTGCTCAGCAAAGTCAATAAAACAAGCTACTAATCACTAAGACATTTCAGTCTGGCCTTCAAAGTTCAGCTCATTTAATACTTACAGTCAGAAACTTGAGTTACTTTCATTACAGAATTTTAGAAAATATAGCTATGCAGTTTAGGAGTCACACTATATAGCTGGAATGTGTGGTTACACAGGATTGGAGAGTTTAATGGGCTGGCTTACCTCTTTCTAGATATTCTTCCAACCCCCGACGTCGGGCATCTAACTGTTGTTCTGATAATGAAAATGGCCACTTTCCTGGAAGTCGAGGAAATGTAAAGTTGGCAAACTCTCTCTTTAGGTTCTGGTGTAGGATGGCAAACTCTCGGTACCGCTTAGAACACAGCTGCCTCCCTGCCATGTAAACATTGTATACCTGATGAGAGAGAATAACAAAAAAAAGCCTATTTAATACAAATCAAATCATAGAATCATCTAAAGTCAGACTCAGATGGATATGCATTTAACAGAGACTATGTTCAAGATCACTTTAAAATAAGACTTACTTTTAACAAATATGCCAAAAGTTGTATGTACAAAAGAGGACCATTCCTTTCAAAAGGATGGCATAATCTTATTTCTCCTAATAAAATTACTTCCAACACAGTTTCAAATATTTTTGAAGATAATTACAGTGTCAGTTTTTATGGGGGGATTTTATTTCAGAAAGCTCCAAGTTTTTCAAAGTTAATGTACTCATACAATGAATGAATGAGTAAGCAAATATGAAAGAAGATAAAAACCTAGGACTGATTATAAAATAGTGTGACAGGTACGTACGTACGTGTGGTCTAAACAGGTTCCAATATTAATTCCAAAGAAAAGGGCTATCAAAAGCTAACACCTTGATGACAATTTAGTTCAAACCTTACGGTCTCTACCTCTGTTCTATCTTCCTGCTTCCTTGACCCCCCAACAGTTATACTAATCATGTTCATGATTTCCTTGCTTTTCGCTTTTTGTCTTGAGACAGGGTCTCACTGTGTTGGTCAGCCTGGCTTCAAGCAATCTTCCTGCTTCAGTCTCCTGAGTAGCTGGGATAATAAGCATGTCACAATGTCGAGCTGCCTTTCTTTTTATGACTATTGTTTTTTGTGTATATACAACCTTTGAATTTTTATTTTAATTGTATAAAACTAAGGGGGTATGCCAAATGAGACGTTTTGCAATTTACTTTTACGGTTTTTTTTTCTTTTCTTTTTGAGACAGGGTCTTGCTATGCAGTTCAGGCTGGCCTTGAGCTCACTTTATAGCCCAGGCTGGCTTTTCCCTATGATGGCCATCAGTCACAAAGTAGCACACTTAACTATTAAACTCTGACAGAAGCAGGGTGTGTATACTTGCACTCCCAGGTCCTTGGGAGGCTAAGGTAGGAGCATCAGTTGAGCTCAAGAGTTTGAGGCCAGTGTTGGCAACACAGCAAGATCTCTTCTCTATAAAAACTTCAGTAGAAAACCTGACATCTTTCTGGCCAAAAAAACTTATGACTACTGTACAGGCAAAAACAGCTGCCACAAGAATAAGTAGAAAATCCCAGTGCAGAGAGCAGAGAAGGGGAACTATTTTCTGTGAATGAACAACACATGTATATCAGACCATTCTCTTGGGTAATGTTGTATTCAGACTCAAAGGAACACAGAAAAGGCTCAAAGAATTAAACTAAGACCAGCAGTACTGACACATAAGAACAGTTCAGAGGACTATTACAGAGTCCAGAGTCTACATAATGTAACATTCACAAAATTCAGGACACAAAACCATATTACTTAATACACAAAGAACTAGAAGGATATGGGCCATTCTGAAAGGAAAAGATAATAAAGGTCCATCCCCAAATGATGTAAATGTTGAAATGTTCATGCATTAGTCACTAGCACAGAATAGTGTTCAGAGAAAGAGTGACATAATATGGTCACCTGCTTTTCAACCAGTGCCCAGGTATTTCAATAGAGGAAGTACACAAAGGGTGATCAGAGCACACAGTGAATATTTAAATTTTTAAAATTTATTATAGTAAAAGATGCATTTCCATTACTCTTCACAATACTCCTCCTTGTTTTGCTTTAAACACATGTACCCCATCATTCTTGCCATTTTCTGAAGCAGGTCTCCAGCTCCTGTGTCTTCACAAAGTGTGATAAAAAATACACCGCATAGTGAATGCTGCTGCCACACCCCAGGCCAGGGGAGGCAGGCGCATAAGACCAGCAGCAAGTCTTCACCTACCCTGCTCTCCACGTCTGGCAGTGAGACTTCCCGCTCTTCTCCAAGGTCACAATGACCATGAGAGGTAAACATTTTTAATTGATTCCAGGCATCAAGAGAGCCACGACAACTCAACTAAAGACATACGAAAGAGGACTTCCAGAACTGTTCCAAAAAATGGCAAGAATGATGGACGAGTGTCTCCAAAGTGAGGGCGAGTGTTCTGAGGAGGACTTCCTGTAATACATTTTTTAAAAATTTAAACATTCACTGTATATTTCAGTCACACTTATATTCTTTCCAAAACTACTTGGTGAAACAACTGGATATCTATCTATAAATAAAAGAACTTTGGTGATGTCAGCATCTTCCCTCTACAACAAAGGACCAAAACAAAGGGAAAAAGGAAAACAGAAAGGAAGGAAGGAAGGAAGGCAGGAAGGCAGGCAGGCAGGCAGGCAGGCAGGCAGGCAGGAAGGAAGGAAGGAAATCTATTTCAACAGAGTATTTAAGGCAGAGTACTGGGCTGCACTGGGTATATGGCAGAGACACTGTGCAGCACAGAGTTACAGAGAAGGAAACTAAGAGCCAGGTGTGGTAGTACATGCCTTTGACCCTAGCACTCGGGAGGCTGAGAAGGATCACCATGAATTTGAGGCTAGCCTGGGCTACATAGTGAGTTCAAAGCCAGCCTGGACTACACACAGTGAGACTCTGTCTCAAAAAGCAAAGGAGAGGGGCCAGGGACATAATTCAGTCACTCAGCACCTGCCTGACAAGGTCAAGGTCCTGAGTTCGATTCCCAGTACCCTCCCCACAAAAATAAAAGCAAAAAGGGAGGAAGTGCTATAGTCCTGTCTCTTGAGGTCAACCCTGAACCAAGAGGGGCTTTGCTTGGAAAGAAAAACGTAAGCAGGAGGCCTCCAGCAGTCCCCACTTAAGACCACAGACACCTGAACCATGTATTTGCTGGCAGAAAAGACTCCAGAACTCACAGGCTCTGAGCTCACTTTTGTGAGCTAGGTTACTACTCTATTGCTCATTACAGAAAGAGTCCAGCTCACACTGCACCCACTCCTACCCAAGTCCCTGCTGTGCCATCTTGAGAAGTCACCCACTCAAGGACCTATGCAGCAGCAAAGCAGCTGTCCCCAGCGGTGGACTCAGCACGAAGAAGCACCCCAGGACCCCACTCACCCTTTTGTGGCACCAGAAGTCCCAGGCAGCCTAGCCTGAACTATGTGACTCATACAGCCCCTAAGAAAGAACCAAGTGGGCCTGTCCACCTTTCTTTTGCCCATGGGAGCAGTTGGGTATCTGCCTTGAGCAAGTAGCACCCCCCCCCAAGGCACTGACATCTCCCACATAGCCCTTGGACCCTGGGATGGTTCCTCAATCTGGGCCCAGTATACAGCATGGCCCTCATGTGACCCTCAAAAACTGACATGTGCCATGATTTGCTACTGGGCATGCTGGACTGTACCCACCTGGAGCTACAAAGGGGGGCCCGTCACCATGTGACTTAAAAACTGACAATACCACACTTCTGCTGCAGCACCAGGCTGGCCAGTGACCCTGCCCCCACATAACCCATGAAACAGTGCCCAGAGCCACCAACAAACTACCGTGTCTAAGAGAGCTGCATTCCAGCTGCAATCCCATAACCAGGCAGTCTAGGTCATTGAGATAGCTACAAACATCACTAATACTGACTGTATCAGAAGAAGGTATATGGATACTATGTTATAGCACCCACCTATAACAAATGCCAGTGCAACCTATTCAACCAACACTCCACAGCAACTGCCCAGAGAAACGCCTACTGTGAAATCCACACTACAAAACTGACAGGCAACCCATCTGCCAGATGCACAAATACCAGTGTAGAGACACAAGAAGTAAGAAAAAGCACAGTAGTATGACAACTCCAAATGAACACAATCACTCTCTAGGAACAGACCCCAAAGAAAACAAAATCAATAGACTGCCCGAAAAAGGATTCAAAGTAACAAATTATTCTTGCCTCTACTAATTTTAAGGAAACAATCAGACATAAGAGAATAGAGACAGGTAACACAATGAAGAAGACAATTTATGACATGAACAAGAAACTCAACAAAGAGTAAGAGAATAAATAAGAAATACACAGAAATCTTAATACAATATATAAATTAAGAAATATAGTTAATAAAGCCAGGAGTGGTGGCTTATGCCTGTAACCCCAGCACTTGGGAGCCTGAGGTAGGAGGACTGTTTGAAATCTGAGACCAGCCTGGGCTACAAAGTGAGCTCAAGCCCAGCCTGAATTGCACAGGGAGACCCTGTCTCAAAACAGAAAAAAAGAAATACAGTTAATAGAGCTGGGAATGGTGGTGCACACCAGTAATCCTAGCACTGGGAGGCTGACATAGGAAGATCCTGAGTTCAAGGCCAGCAAGGATCTTGTTACATATCCGGTCTCAAAAAAAGAGAGAGGAAGACAGAAGTACAATTAATTGCTTCAACAGTAGATTAGAGCAAACAGAAGAAAGAATTTCTGAGCTTGAAGACAAGCCTTTTAAAATAACCCAATCAGATCAATAAACAGAACTAAGAAAACTTAAAAAGAATTATGGGGTACCATTAAGGAAGCAAACATTTACATTATGGGTATTCAAGAAAGAGAAGGGGAAAAGCATAGAAAACACTCAACAAAGTAGCTGCTGAAAACTTCCCCAATGTTGGGAAGATGCAGATGTTCAAGTCTACATTTAGTAGATTTGACCAAAAAAGATCTTTCCAAGGGTATATGATAGTCAAAGTGCTCAAAGACTGAGAAGTCCTATATCAAAAGCAAAAGGACCATAACTACCATCATGAAAGCATATAAACGCATAAAAGCTCACTAACAGAAGAGATATACGAAGGAGAAAGCAAAGAATCCAGCCTTAGCAATACAGAAAAGCACACCACAAAGACGAACAGGAGAGAAAGAAAAGAACAAAGGATACTCAATACAACTAGAAAAGATTTATAAAATGACAATGTCTTTACTTGTCAATAATAACTTTGAAATCAAATAGATTCAATTCCCTAATTAAAAAGATACAGGATAAATGGATAAAAAACAATACTGGACAATATGCAGCCTGTAAGAAATCAGCAGGAAAAGACACACATAGACTGGAAGTGAAGGGACAGAAAAAGATATACTATGCAAAAGGAAACCAAAAGCAAACAGTAACAGATATATTTAGATAAAAGGGATTTAAAGTCAAAAACCATAAAGAAACAAAGATGGTCAATATATAACGATAAAAGAACCATTTGCACAAAGAAATAACTGTTGTAAAGATACACGCACCCAGAACTGGAGCAACTCAATTATATGAAGCAAACACTAGATCCAAAAGAGAGACAGCATCTATTTTTTCTTTTTTTTTTGGTACCAGAAATCAAACTCACAACCTCGCACTTGCCAGGCAAGCGCTTGTGCCACTGAGCTATATCCCCAGCCTGAGAGACAGAATCTAATACAGTAGCTGGGGATTTTGACAACTTACCTTCATCAGCAGGTTACCTAGACCTAGACCCCCCCCCAAAAAAAAATTAACACAGACCATCAGAGTTAAACTATCCTAGAGACCAAATGGATCCAAAAGATATTTACAGAACATTTCATTCAAGAGCTGCAGAGTACACATTCATCAGCACATGGAATTCTCCAGGACAGACCACAGGTTAGGCCACAAAGCAAGTCTCAACAAATGCAAAGAAATCACAATCACAGTATATGCTTCTTTTTTTTTTCTTAATGCTCGGTGCCATTTATTTCAGGTTCTTTTTTTTTAAGTACATGTTTACAGTACATACTGATTACATTCCTCTAAGGGAGTTGATACATGTATATAACACATCTTAATGTTTTTTTTTTCATCCCCTCTTCCTTTCCTTCCTTCTCTCTCTCTCTATCTCTTGGTCCATTTCTCTTTTGCAAAAGATCTCTTTTCTCCATTCATCTTTTATTTTTTTTATTTATATTTTAGGTTTCATATATAAGATAAAACGTGAATTTTAAGCTCATGTGTCTGATTTATTTCACTTAACATTATGGTGTCGAAGTGCATCCATTTTCTGACAAAAAATCCCACAAGTTTATCCTTCTTTATGGCATGGTAGTACTCCACTGGGTATAAATACATTTTCTTTATCCATTCATCTGCTAATGGGCATACAGGCTGCTTCAAAGATTTAGCTATTATGAATTGTGGTGCTAAAACATGGGTATTCATATATCACAAATATCATGTGTTAACTCTTTCAGGGAGATGCTAACAAGGGAAATAGCCGGGTTGAATGGAATTTCTAGTTTCAGTTTTTTGAGGAATCTCCATATTGATTTTTATAATTGTTGTATTAGTTTACATCCCCACCAACAAGGTAGATCCCCCCGCAGCCTTGCCAGCATTTGTTGCTGTTTGATTTCTTGATGGTAGCCATTTTCTCTGGAAAAAGATGGAATCTCAGTGTTGCATTAACTGGCATTTCTCAAATGGCCAAAGATGATGAACACTGTTTTTCATGTGTTAATTGGTGATGTGGACTTCTCTTTTGAAGTGCCTGTTCACTTTAGTTGTCCATTTTTTGGGTGGCTCTTTTGTTTTGGGAGTCTTATTTTTTTTAAGCTCTTTATATATTCTACATTCCTCTGTCCCATTCTGTAGGTTGTCTCTTTACTCTGTTGGTTGTTTCCTTTGCTGTGTAGTTTTTTAATTTGACAGGATCCCATTAGTTGATTCTTGATGGTGTGTAAGGGATGTTGTGTAATTTGTGTTCTATTCAGAAAGTTGTCGCCATACCTATGGCTTCAAAATTTTATCTATTTTGTCTTCTAGCAGATTAAGTGATTCTGTTTTAACATTTAGATCTTTGATCCATTTTTATTTTGATTCAGTACATGGTTACACACATGGGTCTAGATTCAGTCTTCTGCATGTGGATAGCCAGTTTTGCCAACACCAATTATTAAAGAGGCTATCTTTCTGCCAATGTATATTTTTAGGCCTTTTGTCAAAGATCAGACAGCCTAAAGTTGTTTCTGCATCTTCTTATGTTGAAGATCATGTCCTCTGCAAATGATGATAATCTGACTTCTTCCTTTCCAATATATATCCCTTTTATCTATTTCTTTCTCTTGCCTGATAGCTCTGGCTAATGTTTCAAGAACCATATTGAACAGCAGTGGTTAATAGTGGACATCCTTATCTTAGTTTTGATTTTAGAGGGAAAGTTTTCAGTTTTTCCCTGTTTAATATGATGTTGGCAGGTTTATCATAAATGGCTTATATCACATTGAGATAAGCTCCTTCTATACCTATTTTATTCAGGTTTTTATCATGCTGAATTTTGGATAAGCTTTTTTTGTATTACTGATATTAGATTTTGGATGCTGGATTTTGTTGGATGTTAGATTTTTGTCAAAGGCTTTTCCTGCATGTACTGAAAGGACACTGTGAGTCTTATCCTTGCTTCTATTTATGTAATATATTGCAATTGGGCTGGGGATATAGCTCAGTGGAATAAGCACTTGCCTAGCAAGCGCAGGGTCCTGAGTTCGATCCCCAGTACCGCCAAAAAAAAAAAAAAAAAAAAAAAAAAACAACGACTGTAATATATTGCACTAATTGATTGCCTATGTTGACCTATCCTGACACGCTTGGGATGAAGCCTACTTGGTCACGATGTATGATCCTTTTGGTGATTTGTTGCATTCTGTTTGCCACTACCTTGTTCAGAATTTTTGCATCTATGTTCATTAAAGAAAATGGCCTATAGTTCTCTTTTTTACTTGTATCCTTGATAGCATATATCTTCTTAGACCATGATGGCATAAAGCCAGCAATCAGTAAGAGGAACTTTAACATTGTACAACTATATAAAAATTAAAATTCTCTTGAATGACTGTAAGTCAATGAAGCATTTGAGATGGAAATTAAAATTTTCTTGAAATAAATGAAAATCAAAGTACAACACAGCAACGCCAATGAGATCAACCAAAAGCAGTACTGCACTACTGAGAGGGCATTTATAGAAGTAAATATATAGATAGATAGATAGATAGATAGATGGATAGACAGTTTCAAATAATGACATTTACAGCAATAAATACATATATAAATATATATTCAAATAACCTAATGGTGGAACTTAAGGAACTGGAAAAAAGATCAAACCCAAACAAAATTAATAGAAGAAAGAAGTAACAAAGTCTGGAGCAGAAGTAAAGGAAAGAGACCCCCCCCACCAAAAAAAGAAAAAAAGAGACAAAGAGGCAAAAGATCAGTAAAATGAAGATTTAATTTTTTAAAGAAAAACTTAAAACTAATAAGCCTTTAGGTAGACTACCCAGGAAATAAAGAGATCTAAATAAATAAAATCAGAGACGGAAAAACTGGTAACACAGAAATAAATTTAAAGGATCATTAGGGACTATTTTCAACAATAAATTATACATCAACAAATTAGAAAAATCTAGAAAAAATAGATAAATTTCTAAACACATATAACCTACCCAAATTGAACCATAAGGACACAGAAAACCTGAACAGACCAATAAAAAGACTGACTTCACTGAAGAATTTCATCAAACTTTTAAAGAAATCCAATGCTAATTCTTTCCAAACTACTTCAGGTCTGGGAGCACAGCTCAGTGTTACAGCACTTGTTTAGCATATATAAGCCTGGGGATCCAATGCCCAGCACCAGAAAAAAAAATTACTCCAAGTATTAAAATCAGGAAGAAACCCTCCTTCCAAATATATTCCATGAAGTTATTATCGCCATGACACTAAGACAAGTATACAACAAAACGAAAAACTATAAACCAATATCCTTGATGAAAAAGGTGCAAAAATTCTCAACAAAACATTTGCAAATCCAGTAAGATGTATAAAAGATTATACAACATGATCAAATGGAATTTATTCCAGGGATGCTAGGATGGTTCAGTATGGGCAAATCAGTAGGCATAATATACCACATCAATAAAACAAACGATAAAATGTGAGCCAGATGTGGTGGTGCATGCCTGTAATCCCAGCACTCAAGAGACTGAGGCAGAAGGATCACTGAGTTTGAAGCCAGCCTGGGCTACAAATTGAGTTCAAGGCCAGTCTAAACAACACAGTAAAGAGTCTATTGCAAAAAAAAAAAGTAAAACAAAACAAAATCATGACTATCTTAATAGACACAGAAAAAGCATTCACTAAAATTCAACACCTCTCCATAATCAAGCCAGGCATGGTGGCACAGACCCACATCCCAATACCTCAGAGGATAATGAGTTGAATACCAGCCTGGACTATAGTGATACTCTGTTTCAAAACGCAAAAAAATCAAACAATCAAAAAACTAGTTAGAAAAAAAAAAAAAAAAACCACTCAGGTGCTGAAGAAAAGCACAATAAGGGCTACACACAACTAACTCACAGGCTGAGTTATTTCCTTTATGACCACAAATAAGACAAAGGTATCCAATTACCTTGATCTGATCATTACACATTGTATACATGTATTATGACATCACTCTATAGCCCATAAATATGTACATTTACCAGGTGTTAAAGATTAAAAAGTTACGCATCTAGAAAAGAATATAAATTTTTTTTACAAGAGAACTTTGATTTTTACAAAGTATACATAAAAATCAATTCAAATGGATTACAAATCTAATTATG
Organism: Dinomys branickii; assembly: GCA_004027595.1. Lineage (NCBI taxonomy): Eukaryota > Metazoa > Chordata > Mammalia > Rodentia > Dinomyidae > Dinomys > Dinomys branickii. Next base: position 31,276 of record PVLD010016143.1, on the reverse strand, counting down.
AGGTATAACCACTTTGGAAAACTGCTGAGCACTTCCTCAAAAGTTTAAACAAAGGGAGAGGAACTGAATGGGAAAAAAAGAAGAAATAAGACTTATCATATACAGTTTTAAATTCCCTATGATGAATATTATCATTATCTATATCTAAAATGTACCAATAAAAATTGTTTTTAAAAAGTGGTTTGCCAATTAAAAACAGGTTTTAACAAAGTGGGATTTTGTGGCACACATCCATAATCCCAGTACTCAGAAGGCTGAGGCAGGAAGATTACAGCTGAGGCCAGCCTAGGCTACACAAGGAGTTGAAGGCCAGCCTGCACATACACAGTAAGATCCTTTGTCTCAAAAAACAAACAAACAAAAAAAGCAGAGGAAAAGAAAGTTTAAATATAACACAGTAAGTCCAATCTTACACACTCAACAGAAATAAAAACATATCCACACAAAACCTCATACACAAAAGCATTCTTCATAATAGTGGAAACAATCTAAATCTCACTGGGAGAATGGATAAATAGAAAGTGGTATATCCATATAATGGAATGCTATTTGGCAATAAAAACAAAATGCTGATACAATATGAATAAGCTTTGAAAACATTACGCTAAGTGAAAGAAAAAAAAACCTCACATGATTCTGTATGGGCCAACATATAGGACAGGAAAGTATAGTAGTAGGTGCCTATAGCCCAAACGGAAGGCTTGGGAGATGATGGCACAGAAAATGGCATTCCTGTGGTATGATGAAAATATTCTAAAATGGACTGTGGTGATGTGTATGCAATTCTGTAAATGCACTAAAAAACCACAAGTTATACAGTATGTATGAATGAATTTACAGCATATAATGAAAGTATTAAAAAAGAACTATAATAACTAAAACTTCTATAAGATTTGTGTTCCTGGATCAGTCAGATTTCTTAGAACATAAAAGCATTATCCATAAATTTAAAAACTGCTAACTTGCACTCTATCGAAGTTTGTAATTCCTGTTCTTTGAAAAATACTGTTTTAAAAAAATGAAAAGCCAAGACAAAGACCAGAATAAACACTTACAAAATACCTAAATGATTAAGGACTTCCATTTAGAATATGTAAAAATCTCTTGCTACAGTCCAATTTCTCAGAAGAGCACAAGAGTTGAACAGATACTTCACCAAACAAGACAGACAAAGGGCCATTAAGCACAGGCAAATCAGTTCATCATCATGAGTTACTAAGTGCCAAATAAAATCAAAGTGAGATATCACTATACCCACAAGAACAGCCAGAATTAAAAAGACAGAAGACTAAAGATGTAGCTCAGTGGTAGAGTGTGTGCTTAGCACACACGGGTCTTAAATTCAATCCCTTGTACACAAAAGAAAAACTGGCCTGTCTGGGCTACATAAAGAATTCAAGGCCAGTCTCAACTACATAGTGCGATGCTGTCTCAAAAGAACAAAAAGTGAACAACAACAATAATAAAGACTGAAAATACCAAGTGTTCAAGAGGTTATAGAACAAATGGAATGCTCCACCACAAATGAGAATGAAAAATGGTACAGCTACTATGGAAAATAGCTTGGTACTTTCTTATAAGGTTAAATTTATGCTTCTTATAAGTACTTGGAATTCTACTTTCTGGTATACACTCCAGAGGAATGAAAACATACAGACCTGAATATTAATGTTATTTCATAGCAGGTCAGTCATAACAGCCCCAAACTGGACACAATTTAAATGTGCGTCAATAAAGGGGAGACTCTGGTATACACTCCAGAGGAATGAAAACATACAGAACTGAATATTAATGTTATTTCATAGCAGGTCAGTCATAACAGCCCCAAACTGGACACAATTTAAATGTGCGTCAATAAAGGGGAGACAGGTAGGCATGCTGGAGCACGCCTGGATTCCCAGCACCTGGGAAGCTGAGGCCAGAGGACTGCCATGAGTTCAAGGCCAGCCTGGGCTACACAGTGAATTCATGGCCAGCCTGAACAACATAGGGAGATCCTGTCTCCCGGGGGAAAATAAAAGAAGAAGAAAAAGACAGATTTAGTAGACTATTCCTCAGCAATTAAAAAGGAACAAGTTATTAATATATGCAAGAATATATGTCGATCTTTTTTTTTTAATATGTCGATCTTAAAAGGACTATACTAACTAAACAGACACAGGAAAATACATATTGTGTAATTCATTTAACATTCCAAAAAAAGCAAAATATAGTGACAGAAAGCAGATCCGTGATTCACCAGGGCAGTAGAAGAAGACTACCTGAAAGGAAATATGCGGGAATTTAGGGGGATGGCAACAATGTTCTATATCTACCGTGAGGAAGATGAGGACTTCCTAGTTCTCACTCCTTCCACCACTAGTAGTAGGGGTTATAACAGTCTGTATAATTCTTAAAACTTGTAAAACTGAACACTTAACTGGATGAATGTTAACAAAGGTAAGTTATGTTCAGTAAGGCTGAGTTTTTTAAAAAGAACTGGTATTTCATTCATTTTCTCAGGTCTACAAGAAGTTCTCTAGGTCTTAGGTAATCCCCAAAAGGTCCCAACATCTACCTCTGTTCTACTTTAAGGACCTGACCCTAATTTGAACTTCTTATCTGCCTTAGCAATCAGAGTTATCCCTTTGATTCACAAAACTTCAAACTTTATGTCTAGTTCTAAGAACAAGCACACACCATGCTAACATAAAACCTATGTGCTATCATCTCCAGCTAAACTTAAAGACATAAACTGTAGCTGATCTCTCCGCAATTTTTCTAGCTTCACTGCTGTTCTCATCTTCCTCATTTAAGGAAAAAAAAAAAACTGCCATAAATGTTTAGTAGCTCACTCCTATGCAGGAGACAAATCCAAGTTTTACAGACTGCAACTTTAATCAGTAGGTCAACTTCCTCCACCACCTCCCAGTACTAGGGAATAAAGCCCTTGCAATGAGCTACACCTCTAGCTCTTTTTAAAATGTTTTACTTTGAGATAGGATCTTACTAAGTCACTGATTTGCCCAGGCTGGGCTCCAACTTGTGATTCTCCTGCTTCAGCTCCTTACAGTACTGGGGCTCATAGGCATGCACCAGCACACCTCGCTGTAGGTCAGCTTTACACGTATGCTGTGTGCTTTCCAACATTTAACAAAACCTCCTGAACTTTCTACAGAGAATAATAAAATATGAACATTTCTCATTATATTAACACATCCAAAATAATCAAAGGCACAAAAAGCAAATTGTAACCAAAAGAAAAATAAGTAGACTGGTGTATATATCATTGGCAATTAGGTTTTCAAGAACAGCAGGATTCAGGAATTCAAGATGGGTTTTCCTACACATCTGCAACTGCAACAAATTGAAACTGTAAAAACCTTATAGAAATTGCATTGAGAGTATACTTGGGGAAAACAAGAGTTAATCACACACAAAGATATCTCCAAAGGAATGAAAAAGAACAAAATGTGGAGAAAGCATTGATTCTAAACTGGATAAACCTCTGTGTTACCCAAATATCTTGGAAGATAGCACCTTTTAAAATTAATCTTGTCTTGGGGGCTCAGGGATGTAGCTCAGTGGCACAGTGTCTGCCTGGCAAACACAAGGTCTTGAGCTCAATTTCCGGCACCAAAATAAATAAATAAATAAATAAATAATCATCCATCCACCCAAACTGTGATAGAAAACCAGAAAATTATGTTTTAAAAACATTAATCTTGTCTTATAGCTCTAAAAAGTCAACAATAAATGAGGCTACTAAGCAAAGAGAAATGGTAACCAATAAAGGAACAAACAAATAAGCAAGCAAAACGTGTGTGTGAATAATAACTTGAAACTGTCAGGAAGTAAAATGGAATTGTACCTAAGCAGAAACAAACTCATCATCAATGCTATAGTTCACCCCTCCTCCTTGTAGATAAACTGACCTACATAGCAGTCTTTTATGATGCTGCTCCAAAATAGTCATAATGATGAGACGGGGGAAATGAACGCTAAATATGTGAGGATCGAGCTGACACTCACCACAAACTTCTCACCATTCTGCTCCACATGTTTGTATGTGGGGACCGATATGGGCACTGCTTGCTTTTCTGTGTAATCATAAAAAGATTGTCCCAACGAGTCGTCACTGGGATCTAGGTTATCTGCCTCGTGAGGAGGTACAGATAACACTGTCAAGATCAATTCCTTCTCGCCTGCTCGGATCAGGTCCACCACCTGCTTGTGTGTCGCCCCCTCAACATTCACGCCGTTCCTAAGGGGAAAAAGGGAAAAAGACAATCCCATAAACCAGAAGGGTCCAAACACTTCATATCTCCACCCTCCTGCCCCCAACCAGTGTCACACAATATGAACCATAAAATCAAAAGATTCATTTGGTTCTGTAAAATTTGTTTATGTCTTTACATATTCTAAAATGAAAGACTATAAACTTTAAGGCAGAGGAGAAAAAATGGAAACAGGTAAAAGAGAGGACCTACACCCTTCCTTTATATTAGAATCCCACATACCAGTTTCAGGAAAGCACATGGCAAAGAGAGTGAAGCTGAGGAGGAAACAAAGCTTTTTAAGCTAAATAGTCCAATTTCCTCACCCTAACTTAGCATGTGCATAATGCAGTCAAAGTGGCTTTTGACAGTCTTGCCATTTGAATTGCACTCTTTATCCTTTTAAAGCCCATAGGAATTTTATTAAAAAGAAACTTCACACTGGGCTTGGTGGTACAACACTGTACTCTCAGCCAGAATGCTAGAAAGCTGAGAGGAGGATCACAAGTTCGAGGCCAGCCTGACCAACTTAGTGAGACTTGATCAAAAAATTTAAAAAGGGGTAGAGGAGTAGCTCATCATGAAGGCCCTGGGTTCATTCGATCTCTAGCACTACAAAACAAAAAAACAAACAACACTTGACAAAACGCATTCTCTTAACTTACAAACAGAGACAAATAAAGATGAGACTAAAATAGAGACAAAAAAGATAACTTGAGATACTTCCTTTATTTATTTATTTATTTATTTGGTCTTTTTGAGACAGGGTCTCCCTATGCAGTTCAGGCTGGCCTTGAGCTCACTTTGTAGCCCAGGCTGGCCTTCAACTCACAATGATCCTCCTGCCCCAGCCTCCTGAGCGCTAGTATTACAGGCATGCACCATCACGCCCAGCTCTTCCTTTACATTTTAAAATCTCATTTCTCCCCGTATCTTCCGGCTAGTCAACTTAATTTTCCTTTATACCAAGTTGTATTATCCTGGGAGTTAAATAATATTAATTTTCGTACACAAAAGTTTTCTCTATTGCCTCTAAAAATTTCAATACCTCAACCCAACTTCCTTTGTTCTCTGAATCACCACATTAACTTTTCAGGACTCTGTTATCTTACTTGAAGCCCTATGTAATCTGTCCAAACTAAAAAGTACACACCATCTAAGGTTATATAGTAAATCAACATACTCATTCTCCTTCCTGTTTCACTATGTACAAAAGGCTGGAATAAGAAAAAGTACAAGGTTTGGAAGAACAGTAATTTTGTCAAGAAAGATGCTGAGGCTCACAAAATTCACTTGGAAAGCTGAACTACCTTCCCAGAATGCTGGCCCAGTCTGCCATCTCAGCAAAAACCACCGCACAGCCGGCCAGAAGGTTCCCTATCATGGCTATCCAAGAGGGAGGAGAAATACAGACCTGACCCCTTAATCCATTTAATATTTAAAGCTTATCTACCCTTCAGAGTTAAATTGTCTTTCAGTTCTATTCCAAACCACTTGGGTTTTTTCTTCCTGAAAATGATGCTAAGTTTAGTAACAACCTTCCACACACTTTTCAGTCAGTGGAATTGTCTCTGTCAGCCTGGTATCTGAAACTTCCATTTATATAAATGGGCAAGAGATTATCCAGCTAGCCTCCTCCTTTATTTTGTGTTTAACAACCTAGCCACTAAATTCAGCATTCTTGACATTTTACAACATAAAAGTCGTAACTTACTAATAACCCCCCCCAAAAAAGCCAGTAATTTCACACACACACAAGTTTAGTACTATGGAAGAAAGTAAGAATCCCTTTCACTGACAAAAATTTGGTGTTTTTATTCAGACAAGATCAGAACAGAGATTTTAAAAAATCATCAATTCTATGTAATGCACGAAAAGATGGATGTTAAAGAAGAAATGGAAACCTCAAGTTATAAATTGACAAAGATTTCATCTAATTCTTCAGCCTTAGTAGTTCTGAGAAAACACACTGATTGTAGGAGGAAATAGACCAAAAAAGCAAAGGGTAGAACTAAATGAGGGAAACTGACACCTGAAAGACTGAACAAAACAGCCTCGATACAGATTCTTGGTTAATGAAATTAATTTAATGAGTTATGTATTTGTGAAAAAAGTGATGTTCAAATTTTTACTTTTCAGCCCTCAGGATTTTTCCTTAAATATTAAATCTGGGTTACTGTGGTACCAAAAAGATTAATAATTACTGCTTTGAAAACAAGGCCAGGCCTGGTGAAGCACGCCCATAATCCCAACGTTCAGGAGGCTGAGGCAGGAGGATCACCATGAGTTTGAGGCCAGTCTGGGCTACAAAGTAAGTTCAAGGCCAGCCTGATCAACACTGTGAAACCCTGACTCAAAAACAGTAAGAAAGAGAAACAAGAGAGAGAGAGACAGACGGACAGACAGACAGACAGAAAGCTTAACAAGATCCTGTCTCAAAATTAGTAAAAAAGGATGGGGATGTAGACCCATGCTAAAGCCCTGGGTTCAATCCCCAGTACTGCAATAGGTAAGATTAGGTAGGTAGATAGATTGATCTTCACAGTCATAAATATGTTAGCTACAAAAATATAAAATTATTTTTCACAATAAGGTTACTAAGCTAGACTCAAATTAGGTGTGGCCCCCAAATCTGTTAGTTATGAAGATATAAGTAAATGCAAAATACAAATTTTACAATAAGGGAGAACTTTCAGTAGTACTGAATTCTGGTTCAAAGTACAGTCAGACACACTTGGGAGTCAGACACATTTGAGTCTGAAGACCAGTTGTGCTAGTTAACAGATAACTTAGGTAAATCAATCTCACTAAACCTCAACTTACTAATCCAGTAAGCTCTACCAATCTATATTTTTTCCAAAAGAAAAAGCAAGAGTTTAAACATTTTATCAAAAAAGTTCAACGGATATGGGAGTAAGCAAATACAGTTAAAAATTATAGAATCAAGATGTTAAGTACTGTACAATTCTTTCAACTTTTCCATGTTTAGAATTTTTTATAATAAAATTCTAGAAGAAAAGAAGATTGCCGAAAATCCAAAAATCCACAAGACCAAAATTTTTGTTTCTCTATGCATTTAAATGATACCCAAACTACTTTATGTTTTCAGCATTGTAAAGATACACTTGATAATTTTAATACAACTCTGACATTTGGCTCCAATGGACAGGTTTTTGGCTAGTAATGGAAGTGGCTTTAAATAAGACTTCTATTCAGCCAAATTCAGCCAGCTGAGGAAATTGCAAAGCTAATATAAACACTCTTAGAAGCAGGAGAAAAAGCTTTACTAAATCTGAAGGCTCTGTATACTGCTTATGAAGGAAGCAGAATATAATGAACTATGTATGGATGGAAATATAACAAAATAATCACTGTATACACCAAAGCAAAGAGCCATTCTAAACAGTAAGGAGAACAGTATGTTGACCTCCCGTGACAGGCAAGAAAGTAATTACAGTAAATGGTAATTAGTCCCTCCGAAGCTGTCCATTAAAAATAGATGATAAAGCAGGATATATGGTGGCACATCTACTACTCAGAAAGCTGAAGCAGGAGGACTTAAATTCAAGGTCAGCCTGGGCTACACTTAGCAAGATCTTGTCTGAAAACAACAAACAAAACCAAAACCAAAAAATGGCTAGCCCCCAGGCATGGTGGTGCACGCCTGCAATTCCATCACTCAGGATGCTGAGGTGGGAGGGTCTTCAGTTCACTACCAATGTGATTAAACAGCAAGACCCTGTCTCAAAATAGAAGTTTTAAAACAACTGCTGCATAGTACAGTGGGAAAGCACTCACCTACCATACATGAGGCCCTAGGTTCTACCTCTAGTACCAAGGGAAAAAAAAGAGAAAGAAATAAAGAGAGAGAGGAAGGAAGAAAGAAAAGAAGGGAGGGAAGAAGGAAGGAAGGAAGGACACTGTAGTTGAGTTTTTCACTACAGTTATATTCATAATACTCCAAAACTTGGCAGGAAGTGTAGCCCAGGGACAGAACACTTGCCTAGCATTGCAAGGCCCTAGGTTTGATCCCCCTCTGCACCACAATAAACAAACAAATTCAACATTGAAAATAGCTCACATGGAGCTGGGGATATAGCTCAGTGGAATAAGCGCCTGCCTAGCAAGCACAGGGTCCTGAGTTCAATCCTCAGTACCGCCAAAAAAAAAAAAAAAAAGAAAGAAAAAGAAAATAGCTCACATTTCTATTAAAAGGTAAAACATAAAACTGTTGTTCCTTTTTTTTTTTTTTCCCCGGTACCGGGGATCGAACTCAGGGCTTTAGTGCTTAGCGGGCAAGCACTTACACCACTGAGCTATACCTCCAGCCCAATAAAACTGTTGTATATTCATGCACTGGAGTATACTACAGCTCTAAAAATGAATAAACTACTCATATATCTACAACAGGAGTGAATGTCAAAACTCAAAAAAAGAAGACAAGATTCTGACTGATGGAGCTGGGAATATAGTTCAGTGGCACAAGCGCTTGCCTGGCAAGTCTGAGGTCATGAGTTCGATTCCCAGTACCAAAGAGAAAAGAAAAAGGAAAAAAAAAAAGGCTGAATCCAGCACTGTCACCTGAACTCACGTCTGACTTATGAGTCCTCCCTGCGACCATGCAATCTGAGAAGGCGGTATCTGGAATGTGTTTTGGGGCTGGGGATATAGCTCAGTGCCTGGCAAGCGCAAGGTCCTGAGTTCAATCCCTGGTACCGCAAAAAAAAAGATTCTGACTGATTGGATTTCACTTATTTGAAATGTGAAAAAGGCAAATTCTATTATTTAGTAGTAGAAATAAGGTCACTGGCTGTCTGCAGGGAAGGGAATGATCACTGGATGCAGACTGGCACAAATAAGCCTTTTCCAGTGAGGACAGTGGTTTATATCCAATGGGGTTGGTGCTTAAATGGATGCACCCTTTTATAAAAATCAAAACTCTAGGGCTACGAACAAGGCTCTGTAAAGGGGTGCTCAACTCCAGCACCATAGAAAAATAAAACAAAACTCTTCAGGCTCTACACCTCATATCTGTGTATCTGACTATAAGTAAACTAAATTTTAGTAAGCTGACTAAGAAGAAAAAGCACATAAAACCCTCACACACAAACGTGAAACGGCGGTTTACAGGCGAGACATAACCTCTATCCTCCCTCTCCATTACTCGGACTGGTTTTGTGATGAAACTCCCAAAAGGTGAATCTGTACGTGTCTACGGGATATAACTGTTTTAAGTATGTTTTTATTTCACCTCTTATATCTTTATGGAAAACAAGCTAAACCTTGGCTATTTCCAAGTCTCACAAGCTTAGTTCATGAAGTAGTGAAGAGAAGTTTTGCCCCTTCCATTGCTTTAGCTTTCTGTCCTAACTATAAACAAAAGGACAGATACTTGACAGTGTACTCGCACCATGAACCACACTCCCAAACATTTTTGAACCACACAAACTGCAGTCTCACCACAAACTATGAGACGGTCAAGCAGTATCACGGGAGAGAGAGCTGTAGAGCCTCTCCGGCATGCCCACTCAGGAGGACCACCACAATTTCAAGGCCAGCCTCAACTACTTCATGAGACCCCGTCTCAAAAACCAAACATTTAAAAGAAAAAAACATTTTTTGTCTTTTTGAGACAAGGTTTCACTATGCAGTTCAGGCTGGCCTAGAATTCACAGGGATCCTACTGCCTCAGCTTCCTGAGTGCTGGGATTATAGGCAAAACTTTCTAAGAATTTCTTCACATTTAGTGGTCCCAAATAGTACCTTCATTTAGACCTGTTCAAACTTTGCCTCCGTTGGCTGAGTTCCTTGGTTGTACGTGTCTCAATCCTTTAATCTCAAGAGTATAAGGCAGTACATTGTGACTACTAAAGCAGTTAGTCAAGAATTTGACTTGTAAGGTAGCAACAAGATACAGGAAAAGGAATCAACAAATCTAACCCACCCTGATGATTTAATTACAAAACTTAGAGAGAACAGCTCTGTGTCCAAACATGTCACCTGATTTCTACTGGACACATCCTCCATGAACTGGTGCTGCATGGGCTTCAAAGCATTCACCTACTCCATGATGTTTAGGGACAGAATAGTGGGCGACATGAATGGGACTCACACTTAAGTCTCCACTGTTGAGTACCTGAGCCTCTGTGTGGTCTTCAGCATCATTCTGACCATTATCCTTATCTTGGCTTTCACTACAAGCTCTGGATAAAATGGCAAGTAATACACAGCCACTAAAGGATTTTAGGAGCTGCTAGTAATGCCCATGTCCTCCACCCTCCATTGCTAACCCTGAACCCTCAGGCTATGACTCTGCCCCCTTGACTCCATGCCGTATCTGTCTACAATGGAATTCAACAAAGTGCTCATGTTCTTGAGAGGAAAAAACGGGACACTATTTCAAAACTAGTAAAGAATCAAACTAACAGATTATTATGTTAATCCACATAGCAGCAACATTTTCTCAAGTTCATCAAAGCTGTAGCTGTCAACAAACGCAAATATTGCATTAATATATTTCATTATAAATATATTCACATTTTATTTTAGATGTAGAGCTCACTAGTTAAACTGTTACTCATTCCAGACTATAGAGCCTTTTCTTCTGACATAGTATTTGATCTATACCACATCTAATTTATTGATAGGGTAACAGAAGCACAACTAAAGAGAGTGGACAAGCCAGGTGTGGCGCATACCTGTAATCCCAGCACTCAGCAGGCTGAAGCAGGAGGACTGTTTTGAGTTCAAGACCAGCCTAGGCTACAAAGTGAGCTCCAGGTCAGCCTGAACCGCACAGCAAGACTCTGTCTCAAACACACACACACACACACACACACACACACACACACACACACACACACAAGCGGACAACCAAAGGATTCTAAATTCCTAGTTTAGTGGTTTTTTTTTTTTTTTTTTTTTTTTTTTTTTTTTGCGGTACTGGGGATCAAACTCAGGACCCTGTGCTTGCTAGGCAAGCACTTATTCCACTGAGCTATATCCCCAGCCCTAAGGGATTCTAAAATGTTTGAGCTTTTCCTAATAGTAAAATCTGGAAAACAAATTTTACAATGTGAAATTATTGCTGGACACATACCTACAATGCCAGCACTCTGGGCAGGATCCAAGTTCAAGCCCAGCCTGGGCAACTTACTGACTTAGCAAGATCCTCCTGTCTCAAAATTTAAAAACAATTTTTTAAAGGCTGGGGATGTGCACAGCTCAGTGCAATGGCCCTGCCCCAAAGTACTTCCCCTCCCAAATAAAATTATTACCCCAATTACTTTTAATACCAACTTTTATTATCTAGAATAGCTACAATAATGGCTTTGTGAATAGGTAAAATTCTTGTGGGAAGCAATTTCACTGATAACAATATACATCTAAAGTCATAAAACTGTTCATATTCTTTTAAGTCATAATTGCATTACTGATAATTTATCCTACGAAATTACCACAGTACAAGCTCTATAAAGGCAAAAGCTTTATAGTGGCATGTAGTAAATGCTACAGAATAAATGAAATAATCTTAAACACAGAGAAGTACAAACACATTCATTACTAGATTGTTTCCAAATTTGTTTTTATAAACAAGAGGGAGATAAATGGTCAAAAAATTATAGCACAATTTGATAAACTTTAAAGCTACCATTTAAATTTATAACTATGAAGAACAAAATAATCTATAAATATGTTTTGTGCCAATGCTATGTTAAAAAGTGTATTGTAGGGCTGGGGATATAGCTCAGTGATAGAACTTGCTTTACACTCACAATGCCCTGGGTTCAGTCTCCATTGTGCATGTGCGTCTGTCTCCGTCTCTGTCTCTGTTTCTGTCTCTCTCTCTCTCACACACAGACACACACAGACACACACAGACACACACACACACAGACACACACACACACACACACACACACACACACACACAAAATGCAAATCTATAAAACTCCTAAAAGAACAGGGAAAGAAATCTATGTGATTTTGAATCTGATGATGACATTTTGGATACAACATCAAAACCATGGTTCATGAAAGAAAAAACTGATTAAACTTTACTGAAGTTAAAAATTGTTCTGCAAATGACACTAATAAGAGAATGGAACCAAGCCACAGAGTTGGAAATACTTCCTAAAACACCTATCTGACAAAGGAGCTGTATCCAAAATGTACAATGGACTTTTAAGCTCAACAATAAGAAAATAACAACCTAATGTTAAAATGGGCAAATATTTGGACAGACACCTCACCAAAAAAAGATATACAGATAGTCAATAATCATATGAAAGATGTTCAAAACCATTCATAATTGAGGAATTTCAGGTTAAAACACCAAGATACCATTACACACCTATCAGACTCCCCAAAATTTTAAAAAAGGATCATACCAAATACCAAATGTTGGTGTAGATCTGGAATACACCCTCACTTTGTTACGGGAATACAAAATGGTATGCTCACTTTAGAAGACAGTATGACAGTTTCTTATACAGTCTTTTCACAGGATCCAACAATCATACTCCTAGGTATTTACCCACTAAACCAAAAATTTCACCTGCTCACAAATGTTTACATCAGCTTTATTCAAACAGCCAAAATCTAGAATAACCAAGATGTCCGTCAATAAGTGTATGGATAAATTGTGGAACATTCATACAATAAGGTATTATTCAGCTAAAAGAAATAATTTTCAAGCCACAAAAAAACATGGAGAAACTTTTAAGTGCGTATTTTTAAGGAAAAGAAGTCAGTCAGCAAAGGATACCTCTTGTATGACTCCAGTGATGTGACATTTCAAAAAAGACAAAAATGAGTACGTACTGGTTACCATGGGTGTGAGGGAGGGAAGGAATGAGTATGTGAAGTGCGGGAGATTTTCAAGACAGTAAACTATTCAGTATAACACTGTGACAGTGCATACATGACATATACATCTGACAAAGCCTATGGCCCTTTATAACACAATGTATCAATTCTTTTTTGAAAATCAGGAGGTAAGAGGAATCCCAGACTATGACTAAAAATCCAATTTTATCTTGAATATATTTTAAACAACCTCACCAAACAGGGTGGAGGAAAAGGTATATGGAGTTAAATAAATGGAAACGGAGTCCATAAGACTGAAGCTAAAAAGAACTGCAAGTAAGTACTGCACACGAGCCAATAAAGTTGTTTGCCCAAGGGATACAGGTTAACAATTCTGATACTGCTCTGCACAAATAATGGAAGCGAACAATGACAACAATGGACGGCAGATGGGGTTGGCCAAGTTTCTCACTATTGGAGAAGAGGCTAGAATGATCCATGTAGTAATGGAGCGAAGATAAAGAATCAGTAAGAACTCATTTAACTTATAGATCAATGTTTACATATGGAACTACTTACAGATATGTATATAGGCAGACCCCAAAACAGCCAAATTACCAAAAGTATTTTAAAAATTAGCCAGGACTGGTGGTATATACCTGTAATTCCAGGTACTCAACAGGCTAAGGCAGGAGTATCCCAAGTTCTAGCCTTACCCAGGCAACTTAGCAAGACCTCACCTCAAAGCAAAAATTTTTTAAAGGCTAGAGGATGTACCTCAGGGCTCCCTGAGTGCAAAATGGTACTGGGGATTTTTTTTAATTTTTAAAATTTTTTAAATAATAAAAACTAAGAATGAAAGAATCTCCAAAAAACAAAATTGATATGATTTCTTTCTCTCTCTCTTTTTTGGTACCAGAAATCGAACTCAGGACCTTGTGCTTGCTAGGCAGGCACTTGTGCCACTGAGCTACATCCCTGGCCCAATGTGATTTCTCTTAAATACTAATTCCCCAGTCAGAGAACTAGGACTCCATTATCATTTCTTAGTAAATAGTTCAATAATGAGAGCACTATTCCATTTTCTGCTATGAAAACAAAACCAAGATCTGAAATTTTCAAGTCTGAAAAATGCCATATGTTTTTAGTTAAATGGCATTTTATTTTATCAAGGAAGCTAGATCCACAAAATAATTTTACTAATTACAAACTTACCTGTTTCTCTGTCCATTGGGTGGAGGTGGGGGAACACTCCACAAAACCACACTGCCTATTTTTGGTCATGGTTTAGTATAACCATTCTTCAACCTGACCTACTCAGCCCTGGAACCTAACATGCTAGGCAAGCGCTTTACACTGAGTCCTACCCCTAGCCCATCAAACATTCTTCAACTTTTGGGTTTCTTTTTTTTTTGGAAGTACCAGGATCAAACTCAGGACCTTGCATGTGCCAGAAAGGCACTTATTCCACTGAGCTATATCCCCAGCCCCATCAAACATTCTTTAATGCAATAATTCTGACACATTTTTTTTTCCGGTACCAGGGATCGAACTCAGGACCTTGCACTTGCAAGGCAAGCGCTTATGCCACTGAGCTATACCCCCAGCCCCCTCTGACACATTACTGTACCTAGGAAAAAAGAATATAGAAGTATCTTAATGCAAACTATAACCAGAAATAAGTACAATAGAAGAATTAATGAATACAAAATATATACAAAACACCTTATCTTATTTGAATTAGAGATCATTTTGGTAAATGAGGGAGAAACAAATGTCAACTGCATGCAGATCGAACCGACCCAGCCTCCTGGGAAAGGCCTCCTGCAAAACACTTTTAGGGTGGAATAAGCGTTTGCCTAGCAAGCGCAGGGTCCTGAGTTCGATCCCCAGTACCGCAAAAAAAAAAAAAAAAAAAAAAACACTTTTAGGCCTCTTCAAGCATCAAAAGCAATATTCAATTTTTATAACATGGTTCAGTTGGGTTTTTCCTGAGATAGGGGTCTTTCTATGTTGCACATGCTAATTTCAAACTCATGGACTTAAGTGATCCTCCTACCTCAGCCTCGGAATAGCTGAGCATCAATACTTATAAAACATTGACATTTACAAATTTAATGTGGTAACAGTGGTAACAGTAGTTTGGCAGTGCCAAAGCTGAAATACTCAGAAGTGTGTCAGTCAGCATCTGGTGCACACCAAAAGGGGAAAAGAGAATAAATAACCCGTCAAATGAGCTGCTTAACATCACTGAGATGTTTCACCTTTGGCTGCCTGTTGTACTCAACAAAGAATGCTGCCCAAGGCAGGAAAAGTACAAAAATTCTTACCTGTTTTCAACCTTAATGTCTCCTGCCAGGAGTAAAGAGGGTGGGAAGGAGGGATAGATTCCTGAAATTTTCTAATTCCAAGACAATCAGTATACAAATACAATCAACTCAGATTTATTTCTAAATAAAAGAATATTTGCCATTCTGAGGGAAAAGTGTAACAAGCTTTAAGATATTTATAAAATAAATATAAAACTATAATCAAGCCATTGAGAAAAAAAGTTCATTTGATAATTACCTGTGAAGCAACATAATCACTTGTTACCAAGAATAAAACCAAACTCATTTACTTTTCTCAGTAGAATAGAAAATTCCAGTCCAAGAATTCTAAAATACCCTCTTATACTAAAACTAAGGCTATACATGTTACTCCTGGTTGTCAGGTTATAACTAGTTTACATCTGTTGTCACAGCACAAGGTCCCTTTCAACTCTCAAATGTCTTCATTTGGGTGAAATTGTATTATCCTAGTTTTAGCATATTTTGTCTCTGGGAAACTTCTATTAAGATACACATAGTCCACAGGCACTTGTATTTACAAGTTGAGCCAACTAAAGGTGGAAAAGTTTTTATGGAAGTTGGACGACTTGTCCTATGCTTACTCATGGGGTAAGGGGTGGAGAGAGACTTCAGAGTCCACTGGATTTAAGGAAAGACTTGGGACTCCTATCCTTACTCCCCAGCTGATCCCTGCCTGGTCAGGTACCATCATCTGTCCTCTCTTGCATTCCCAGGGTTTGCTCCGGAAATCAATGGTTTGTCAATCTGTTGAGTGCCCTGCCAGATCCTAGGTTTCCGAACAGCAAAGGCTGTGTTACCCAATTTTCTAAACCCACTGTTCAACATCATGTTTGTCAAATACTAAGTACTCATTAAAATGTTTTCCTGAATGAATAGAAAACCTAAGATTAACACATAAACACAATAATGTTTTTCTTTCACACATTTCTGTAACTGCATTCCTTATTTTTAACTTTTAAACTAGTTTTGTTGTTTGGAGAGTAGTACTAAAAATTTTTCCATATTATACATTTTTCAAACACTAGTACTACTGGTCATTTTGTTTTCTACTAAGGCAGCAAGTAGAACTGATACAAAAGAATAGAAAATAGCCAGTCATGGTGACACACTTCCTTAATTCCAGGACTCCAGAAGGCTGAGGCAGGAAGACCATAAAGTTCAAGTCCCACTTTAGGAACTTAGTGAGACCCTGTCTCAAAAAATAAAAAGAAAGGGGGATATAAGTGATCACAAAGGTCCTGGGTTCAATCTCCAATACTAAAAAAAGGAAAAAAAAAAAAGTCAAGTATGTAAATAATTTCAAAATGAAGATATTTTCTTTGTAATCAAAATGCAATAGTAAAATAATAAACATTGAGTCCAAGAATAATAAAGGAGATAAGAAGGAATAAGAAATAAACATTTAATGAACATGTAATATGCTTGAAAAAAGCCATACAAAACCAAATATTCTGGATAATTAATACATTCTAGTAGAAAAAAACACATAGAGAAAAAGAAAGATTTAATGACATCTAAAAATCAAGAGGTGCTGAGGATATAGCTCAGCAGCAAAGCACCTGCCTGGCAAGTGCAAGGTCGTGAGTTCAATTTCTAGTATCAAAAAAACAAAAATAAAAAAAATCAAGCCATTACTTTGTATAAATTCTGACAATAATCTATTGTAATTACATTGTTTCATCTCATGAAAGAGGAATACACATTTGCCATAAAAAAATTTAAGCAAAATGCCTTTATTCACATATCAGAAGCGAAAGAACTATCAGTAAACTCTTAATGTTCTGATACTAAAACTCCAAAAGTATACAGCACATTTACTTTGCTAATATTTTGTCTTTTCAATTTCTGTCTTTAAAAACTGTCTGCAGTTTGCACATGCCAGGACGAGTGTTCTACTGTGCAGCTTCATTCCCAGCCTCTCGCCCTGCTTCTCTGTGACAGGCTCTGGCTAAACCGCCCAGGGGGTGGCCTTGCATTTGAGATCCTTTAGCTGCAACCTCCTTCAGGACTGGGATTCCAGGTGAGCAGTTAGGATTACAAAAGTGCACCATCACCCATACCTCATCTTTAAAAACCTGAGCAGCATATAGGAATTCTACTCAAAAGGAGAATGAGGCTGGATGTGACATGAGTTATTTCTTAACACACAGAACAATGAATGTTAGAAATGGGAAAAAAGTTACTAATACCATGATAATTTCCCTAACCTGACTACCGCAATAGCCTTCTCAGACATCATTTCTGAAAACTCCTCACTTAAGATATTCTATAGCAAAACTAATACAACCAGTCCTAATTTTCCAACACCAACTCAGAGTTTGAGATCTGCTATGCTTTGAATAACTGCCTACACATGGCCAACTTAAGTGCAAACACCAAATGTTTTTAACTTGTTAAAATTATCACACGAGGGCCAGGGATGTAGCTCAGTGGCACAAGCACTTGCCCAGCAAGTGCAAGGTCCTGAGTTCACTTCCAAGTACCAAAAAACAAAACAAAACAAAATTATCACATGAAAGTTAAAGAGTAACATCTTACTTCATCAACAATCTTGGTTTGTAAGTGAGGTAAATTACCACAGAAGGAATCAATTATTTGAAGTTCCAGTTCACTACAACTCCTAAATTACCATACAATGCAATCAAAAAGCACTATTCCTCATGTGATCTGATGAACTTGCTCTGAAGCCATGGACTACACCCTGAATCAAAGCACACACTTTCTACTGCTCAATTCATGCTGAGACACTGTACACGAATGTGAGCAATGTAAACCTATCACTACTACAAAAACAGCTCAAACTTCATCTGTGAAAGATAATCTGTGAAAAGTAATAATATACTTTTGAGGGGAAATGCCCCTTTGGCAATCAAATATCACCTTTCAACAAAATTAAACAGCAATTTATTTTGGGAGTTGAGGAACACTGACTACAAATTCTTTAAGTTTGTACTCTATTTCAACATATCAAAAAAGAAGAGTGGGATCTTTCCCGTATCAGTAACATAAAAATCAAATAAATAGGACAGGGAAACCTAAGATAAAATATCACTACATAACTCATAAAGGAAACTTTAGTGTCACATTTCCTTGAATTCTGAACACCAAGAAGAGAGAACAAAACTGCTATTTTCAAGTAAAGACAGACGCAGGTTACTTATCTTAGAAAAATAAATCCAAAAACTCTAACCCTACCAGACTCAAGATGACTGTAAAAACTAAGTAACCATCAAAGTACATTTAGTGACAAGCTTTGTAAATGACAACTTTTCTAGACGATTAATCAGCAAAAGAAATAGAGAAAGTTCTCAAAACTTTTAGAGGTCACCGTATTTTCCAAGATATCCAAATACTCATTTAAGCTATCTCCTAATTTTTTAAACATTCTAAATAAATAGAACCCAAACTAGATACACGCAGATACTGCAGTACTGGGATGGTGAAACTTCCTAATTAATTTCATTGAATATTTCTATGAGAATAATTAGCCTCTTGAAAGCAGCTGGGAGAGTATCCACATCAGCAGCTGGCTCTGTACTTTTCCAAAGGGAAGTAGCTAATCACTGTGCACGGAGTTTACAGAATACACAGATCTATCATTCTAGTCTTACTCTAAGGTGTGAAACAAGAATCTGAGAAGTTTCAGACAGAAACCAGGGTATAGCAGAGGTAGAGTTCAGCATATATAAGGCCCTGGGTTTAATCCCCAGCACATAAAAAGAAACCAAAACAAAAAAGATTTCAGCTAGCTTAAGCAAAAATAAATCATTTTTTCAAAAGATGTTTTCATAAGCCAGGTGTGGGGATACATACCAATAATCCTGGTACTCTGGGAGGCTGAGGCAAAAGGATCACAAGTTTGAGGCCAGCATGGGCAACTTAGTCACTTACGGAGATCATCTCAAAATTAAAAATTACAAAAAGGGTATGGGCAGACTGTGGCACAATGGATAGCACATGAAATTTCTAAAAATTAAAAAGGAGGAATGTGGATGTAACTCAGGACAAAGACACTAGATTCAATATCCAGTACCACCAGAAAACAAGTGTTTCATAAAAATGGAAGTTCATTAAAGGTAGTACAAATATATAAAGGTACTCAAATACAGCTTCTTAACAACTCAAATACCTAGCAGACACAGTCACCTCCTCAGGTATTATAAGAACCATATTTAGTTGGCAAGGGCAGTAAGTAACTAAAGGACTACATACATATTGCCTAGCATTATCTAAGAGTGTATCAAAATATTTAACCCTGAGGTACTCCTCACATTACTCAAAAAGCAAAAAATTCACTTTTTTCATTATGAAGGTAGCTTTCAGGTATAAATTTTAATACTACTTTAAGCTCCCTATCATTAGTCCCCTCAACTCCCAACAACGTGTTGTGTGCCAAAATAAACGATTTAAGGGAGACACCTTCAAATTAGAGAAACAGAAGTATAGCTAAAACAAAATGTCATAATTAAAAGAATGCCTGCCGCATATAAGGATAAAAATCTTATCAACAAACCCAACAATAAGATAACCACTTAAAACTTAAGATAAAGAGAAGCATATGTGAGAAGGCAGAGTGGGTTATGAAGGAAAATTCATACACTAATTCAAGGCAGCCAGATTCCCACCAGCTGTTACTAGGCCTGGGTGTTAGAGCTCAGTTGTTCTTAGTTTCTTTCTTTATATAGTACAAGACAGTCTACGAGATGAGATGCTCGGGGATTCTTCTAGTTCTTTTAGTGACTTTCCTCTTTGATCTTGGAAGTTATTCAACCTCTCCTGGTAAATAATACAAACTAAAGTCACATAAGTCCTGAGTATTGATATACATACAATTATATTCTGAGTTCATAGAGAGTAAAATTCAAACTTTTTAGCAATGCATTCACACTTGATCTTAGCCAAAAGGCCGAGAAGCGATAGCAATGCATTCAAAGTTGTTTTTATTTTATTTCAATCTTACTTTCTAGTTTCTACCTCATAACTGTATACAAACAGCAACTTTAGGTCCCTGCTCTCCTAAGAATTTTTCAGTTTCCTCACTCTTTACTCAGTTTCCTCAGCCAGTGAAATCCTTCCCTCTTCTCTGTTAATGAAATTATAATTGTCCTTCAATGACAGCTTAAAACCTACTTCACCAACAATCTTAAAACTATTCATTGTTTCTACTAAATTCATACTGTTTGTCATTTACCTTCATGACTTTATTTTCCATGGTAAATTACTTTCCATGTAATTTACACATGGTAAATTATCTTCCCCAGTGCAGTGTAATAAGCTTCTCAAGGGCAGGGATGGACGAACACTGACTCACAAGTCCTGCAGCACTTTACACACAGCCAGCCTGGATATAAAACAATAGGGAGCCAACATGAGGAAAAATGATGCCTAAATCGATGTTTTTCAGACGGTGGATCACAATCTAACAAATTGTGAAGCTAATGTAGTGGGCCACCATCAGCATTCAAAAACCAAAACAAATAAATAAAAAACTTAAGTTGCAATTTTAAATAAATATTCTAGCTGTGCACAGTGGCACATGCCTATAGACCTAGCCTGCACTCAGGAGACTGAAATAGGAGGATCACAAGTTGAAGGCCAGCCTGGACTACATGATGGGACCCTGTCTCAAAGGCCCCCAAAAAAGAAAAAAAAAATGACTTAAATTGCGTAATGATTTTTTTCCAAATGTATCACCCAGGCATAGGTTCTTACTGGGTTGCCTGTGTGAACCAGAAAGCATCTATGTAGCTGATAGTTGAATATAATGAACCTAACTGATTCTAATCTAAACCACTGTTTTTGTTTTCTGGGGTGTTTTTTGTTGTTTTTGTTTTGTTTTGTGTTTTGGTACTGAGAATTGAACTCAGGACCTTGCACTTGCCAGACAGGCATTGTGCCACTGAGCTATAACACTGGCTTTAATTTAAACCATTGTGATTAGCCACAGTATCCTTGTAAGTACTGCCATTACCTAATGAATGAATTTACCACACATCATGTTTGCAAAGCACTTCTGCTGTGATCATACATTATGAAATGCTTGCTTGTCTACCAGATCATAAGAATTATTCCCAATGAGACTTATCTTTAAAAATACATAATTATCCTTAAGGGCATGGTAACAAGCCCTCACCTAAAACAAACTAATCAGTGGTGGTGAGAAAGACAACAGCTTGCACTGCTCAGAAAAATCATTAGGCTTCCTAATGAAAGATCTTTTTTCTGGTGACAGTAATCTGTAGAAGTGATTTCTAAAGAAAAGATAATGCTACTTTCCAAGCCTACACTACATAAAAAATTAAAAGTATTTTTGAAATTACAGTTATGTTTGTCATGCTCTCTTTGCTGATAACCACCAGCATGTAGCAAAAGTAAGGACAAAGAATGCCTGCTTTAGTCCCTCACCTCTCACCCAATTTAACAACAGAGAGAAGGGTAAAAATATAAGGTGGTTGTATTTCACAATGGCAGAAAAAATTCAACTGTCATTCAAATTGACAGACATGTAATCACATTTTAACAATTTTAAGTAACTATTCATAGTCAAGAGTAATTGACTACTAACAATACAAAACAGCTGAAAAACTGCCATACATGATGGTACATGTCTATTGTCCCAGCACTTGGGAGGCTGAGGCAGGACTCAGAGTTCAAGTCCAGCCTAGGCAACTATGATTTTAGTTTCAAAATTAAAAGACTGGAGATGTAGCTCAGTGCAAAGGCCCTGAGTTCAATCCCCAGTACTAAAGGGAAAAAAAACAATGTTGGAAAAAAAAAAATCAAAGAAATTGAAAATATAGTAGATTTAAAATCCAAAGACCTAGGTTTAATTCTGGGTGTCACTCACTATTACTGTAACACACAGTTTCCCCTCTTATAAAAGGGATCACTTTATTCATATTCACTATTAACTGAAAAATATTATCTATGTGCCCTTTGACATTTGGCTAGGGTTTAACATATACATGTAGTATTTGATGTCATCCCTGCCTTGAAAGGTGCTTATAATGTCCCTATCTCACAGGGCTTTTATGAAATTCAAGTGCAAAACACTGTAAACCATGATACCATATGCACTGTACAGGGGTATAATGATTCTGATTACTTGTTTTACTTCTCAGCTACCCACCTTTATTCCAAAGCTTAGCAAGATCCAATAAATAAAGTATAAATAATCAAATAGAAAAGTTATTACTTAACTGATTTTCCACTTAGGATGGTATTCAGGGTCCTAACAAATTGCTATTCATTTTCTAGTCTTAGTTCATGACTCTCAGTACTGTATAACTATAATGGTAAAATTAACTAAGAATACAGGCGTATAACCTGTAATGTTGCTCTGAGCATGTGACCCAGTATGTGTGTTGCACTCTCTACACCTGGCAAGAGAGTAAAAATTAAAGATGTCTAGGCCTCACATAAGACCTCCTGGGATCATGACCTGAGGGTGAGCTGAGAATCTATATTTTTAACAAGTACAACCAAGTTATTCTAATACATACTAAAACTTGAGAACCACTGCCATAGAAATTTCCTTTGGTCAACAACCATTTCAAATACTATTATCAAAATCTACCTGAAAATCTGAACCAAATAGAATTCAGTTACAATTACAAAAGCAGCTCTTGAGAAGGTGTTTAGCAGTCAATGTTACATGACACACAACTTAAAAATACTTGCGACACCAGCCTCTTTTTATTCAATGATTTCCAAACTGTCACAGTAAACAAGGCTTAAAAACTGACTCTCAATAAACAACTATACACATATCCCCTGTTTATATTACAGTTTAACAAGGGAAAGCTGGTGAATATGTTACCAGATTGCTATCAAGGAGGAAAGCACACATCCTTTGGCCAGCATAAATATACGGTAATTTTGACTGCTTCCAAGCCAACCTTAGGGAACTGTGTTCAAAGATCATACTACTAAATACCAAAGAGATAAAGAAATAGCCAACAGATAAATCTAATTCCTCAGAAATAGTCACAATCCATATTCTCTGCATACTAAGACTCTCCAAAAGGCATCTCTCAAGGAAGCAATCAAAAGCCTTTGTTAGTGCCAGGTGTGGTGGTGCGCGCCCGTCATCCCAGCTCTGGGGAGCCTGGGACAGGAAAATCACTGACGCCAGCCTGGGCTATGTAGTGAGGTTCAAGGCCAGCCTGCACTACAGAGTGAGACTTTGTCTCTACTATAATCTTAAAAAAATTAACTTGACACCAGTTACTTCCATACTATATAATTAATGCAAGTACTTTTATTTTATTTTTATTTGTTGAAAGCATCTTTCACCAATTAGCCTCCAGGAACATACACATCAAAAAGAAGACAATCAGTGTACCTTACACTGGGAAAAACTGTAAGATGGAGACTAACAATGCTAGTCAGGAAAACTTTCCACCTGCAGTAAAATTTAGAGCCCAGAGGGCTTCTCATACTGCAGTACCGGGCTGGGGATATAGCTCAGTGGAATAAGTGCCTGCCTGGCAAGTGCAAGGTCCTGAGTTTGATCCCTGGTACCACCAAAAACAAACAAAGCAAATACTGCAGTACCAAGCCCTGCAGTGTGACTCTCTCTAAGCCTCTTACAATCTAGTTGTTTTTGGAGGAAGAACAGACAAACCAAACCACACCAGCTTCAATTTAGTTTAAAGATGGTTCCAAGATTCAGTAAGGACAATGTCTTGGTCAGCAGACTCTTAAGAAAACAAAGAAATTGATGCTCTTGTCTCCAAGCTTGTAAGCTCCTTAATCTCAAAGTTATTCTGTTCTTTTACACCTTTATGAGTCATCCAAGTAACTACAATATATAAAAATTGGAATCAAAACAATTTTTACATAGAGGAAAAAGGTCTAAAATAGGGAAAAGTCTTAAATAGCAATCATCAAGGTTCAGAAATCCACTTGATACAATGGATACATCTACAGAATGATAATCCACCTATCCCTAGCTCTGACCCCACTAGGCACTTCAGCAGCAAGGGAAGTTTTATTGGGACAACAGGGAGAACTTGAGTGAAAGACAAAGAAAAGCTCTAAGGAGTGTTGCCTAACAGATGCTTCTGGAAAAATAGCATCAATCAGATCTGATCAAAACAATAGTAAGAATGAAACAATCACATTTTCTGCTGGGGTGCAGCTGAATAGCAAAGTACTTGCCTAGCATGTGCAAACTACTGGATCCAATCCTCGACACCACAAGAAAAGGAGGAAGGAGGGAGAGAGAGGGAAGGATGTATAGGCAGGCAGGTAGGAAAGGAAGAGGACCAGGAGGGTGGAGGCAGAGAGGGAACCCCTAACTGAGGTTTCAGAGAGTCTACCAACTAGCTGAGCTTTGCGCTGCAACTATCACAACTTCCACTAGAATACTAGAGAAGTTTTAAAGAATTTGCAAATCAAAATATATACATCTAGAAGGGTGAGCAACCAATGCCAGGAAGATGTCTAATCACCACAACCTTCAAGAGAGAAATCGTCTAGGCAAAGCATTCTTTTCCTAAAACTAAAATAAATAACTCTGTAGGAGACCACAGCTAACGTGATCTACCATGTGTTGTACCAATAAACATAGCTGATGATGACCCCTCAAAGACACAAAGTTTCCCACTAACCACTAAGGAGTGCCAAAAAGCAATGTCTTTTCCACACAAGGAAAAGTCTTCCCAGGTGCCTTAACGTGGGCCCGAGGCAAGTTCTCCCTGTCCCATGAGATCATCTGAGATTCCTTTACAGGACCTAATTTACAGCTGGGCTCGGCGGCTAAAATGCGATACACGAAAGGAGCCATTAACTAAGCTAGCTGTAGTTTCCTACAGAATTACTTAGTTTAGTTTAGTTGTGGTAGAGCCTATAAAGCGTAAATTATTTGGCACTTTATACATTTATAATTCTCAATAATTTTAAGTAAGTCTAACAATACTCAGCTAGATCCAAAGTTAACTTCCAAAAGGAAAGAAAAATGCCAACTTCAAGAGCTTCTATCAGAAGAAAATATTACCAGCAGATTTTGAGTTATCTAGAAAGAAAATAACTAGGTGCTCTGGTACAAGAAATCAAAAAAAAGTATTTAGTGTATTCTATACCGAAATATCCTGCCCCCTCGAAAGACTAAGAACACATTATCAGAGGGTACTAGAAAACAGTATGTAGGACACAGAGAAAAGCAAGCATTTATTACAGAAAGGACAGACGAGGGGCACAAAATCTCTAAACACACACTTAGTGAGTTACTCTCCCTTGATGTATAAGAAAAGAGGAAACAGTGAGTGGATGCCACAGACTGAGACTGCCCAAGGGTAAAAGGGGCACAAGATATGGGAAAGAATAGATCAAACGTCTAGGATACTATCTACTCGGAAAACCTTCAATGAGCCTACAGTTTTACAAGAGGGAAAGCTGTGGTTGTGGGAATTACAATGGAGATAAAAATGTTTTTTAAAATGAGAAAGACTTCACATGGGCAAGAACAAATATGTGTAAAAAAAACCAATATACACTACACACGCAATAAGGAGAGAAATACCGAAGTGAAGGCTGCTAAGAACGGAGACAAGGCCAGCACACACCACCGACAAGTCAACCACTATATGAATGTTAATACGAAGTACAAAACTACAAACGTAACACCTAGATTAACGTTGTGGAAGAGGTCTACCTAGAAACTGCAAGACAAGGCAACATCCTACAAGCCTTAAGGAACGCGGTGGGGCGGTAAGTCTGATGAGGGGAGGTCGCTGCAGCAGCGAGAGGGTGGGCTGCAGCAGAAAAGGGAAAGTAGCCTGCAGGAGAAAAACAATACGCTAAAGTGAAGTGTGGGCTCCCAGAAGCCCAGTGGAGAGAAACTGTAGCTGGGTATGTCCTAAAAAGCGTGGAGGTCAAAGACCCACAAGAGGGTTGTGCTTTGGCGGAAGTAGGGGCTAGGGAAGGTTTCACCGTGAACCTGACTCGAAAAAGAAGTGCGAGTGTGCTGCACGAGTGAAGACTGCGCCAGGGTGCACTCGGGGATTCAAAACCAGGGTGTACGATCGGGACTAGGGAGAAGAGAAACTAATGCCCAGCTCTCCCTGCGAAAGGTAAGCAAGGATCAGAAAGGAAGGGTCCTCTTCAGGGTATGAACACAAGGAGAAGAGGAAAGGACAAGCGGCAGGATGGGAAAATACAGGGGGTGCCAGGATGGGAAAATAAAGGGGTGCTTAACGGTACGGAGAAGATAGCCAAGGAAAGAAAAAGGAGTGGAAGGGGGAGGGATGTGTTCCAGAGGAAAAGCGCGAGCAGACCCGAGGCTCGCACTTTTACTTGGTGTAGAGGGCAGAAGGGAGAGTCCACAGGGACTGAGGGGAGTGGCGGAGAACAGGAAACTACGACGCTAAAGACGAGAACTTGGGGAGGACCCGGTACCGGCCGGATCAGCAAAGGAGGTGCCATCAAAAGGGAGCAGAAGACGTTCATTATAAGGCAGGCGAGGGGCAGGGAGAGCAGGAACCAGCGGGATACAAGGGGAAGGCAAAGGCATGTAGGCAGGGGTGAAAGTACACAGGGCTTAAACCGCAGACCACGAGGAGGGAGACGGGAGTCGCGCGAACCGGGGGAGGGGTCAACCCACGGGAGGAGCGGGGCGGGGGAGGCCTGCAGGTCGGGGTCCCACGGGCCGGGTGGGGGAGGTGCGGCCTGCGGGTGACAGGGGCGAGACAAACGCAGGGACAGGCGGAGGGGCCCGGGGAGGGT
Source organism: Dinomys branickii (assembly GCA_004027595.1). Classification (NCBI taxonomy): domain Eukaryota; kingdom Metazoa; phylum Chordata; class Mammalia; order Rodentia; family Dinomyidae; genus Dinomys; species Dinomys branickii. The sequence continues at coordinate 4,134 of PVLD010016143.1, read as the reverse complement.
GGGGTGGCGGGTGGCCCCGATACTCACACCTCCAGGATGCGGTCCCCCTTGCGCACCCCGGCCCGATCGGCCGCCCCCCCGGGCAGCACGGCGCTCACATGCTGCAGCGGCGCATACAGCTCCCCGTTGATGCTCCGCAGTTGCCCGCCCTCGCTCACTTGGCCCCGCACGTTGAAGCCGTAGCCGGACTCGGACTTGACGATGCGCACGACCCGCGGGCCGCCGCCTCCGCCGCCGCCGTTCCCGGCGCAGTGGAGCCCAGACCCCCCACCGCCGCCGCCGCCTCCGTTCCGGTGAGGGGCTGAGGGGTGAATCCCTTCCCCGTCCTCGTCCGCCATCTTGCAAGCAGGCGAGTCCTACCCCCGCCCCCCTAACGCCTCCACTCCCTCCCGGCGCGCACTCGCCCTCCTCGGCAGCCGCGCGACCCCCGGCGCGCGCGCCCGCTCGGCTGGCCGCGGGACCGAGCCAGCCACGGTGCCTCTGGAGGAGGGGGAGAGAGGGAGGGAGCCGGGGGCGGGGGAAAGCGGATGCTTGGGCGCCACGAGGCCTCCTGGGAGTTGTAGTTTCTGGGCAGTGGGGAAGGGGAGGGAGGGTCCTATGACGCGTTCGGGAGCAAGGCATGCTGGGAGTTGTGGTTCAGCTATTAGGTAGTTCAGTTAATGGGTGGTAAGTCTATACCCCAGTACAAGCTTAGCAAGAGGTTCCCCTATTTACACAGGACAAGTTTCCTCTCCACTTTGATTTCATGAGGTCTACAGGCAAAAATGTTGGCTAGGAGTGCTGCTCAGAGTTGGACTGGGTTTTTAGCTTGCACAACGCCCTGGGTTTAATCTCTGGCATATGTATTTGTGCACACACATACACAAACACAAAACTGTTAGGGTTAGTTGATGCCTGCGAGTCAATACAGTCTTAAATTTGCTCAGTAACTTGTGTGTTCTTGTGTGGATTGAGCCTAGGTAACTCTCTCTGCCCCTCTCTTTGTTTTGAAGCAGAGTTTTACTAAGTTGCTAGGTTCCCAGGCTGGGCTTGATTCTCCTGGCTCAGCGTTTTGCAGACCTCTGCCATCATGCCTGGCTTTGTACATTCATTTTATTCCAGGCCCCCAGCAACCTTGGGAAACAACTAGATCACAAACTAGTTTCCTTATTTCAAATATTAGGAAACTGAATCTTATAGTGGCCAAAGTCACCCAGCTATTAAGTAACAGGAACTAAAGGCCAGTTGTTCTTGTGCAACTTTCATGTATTGTACATACATAAGAAGGATGCCCCAGCTACACAAAAAGGGTATGTAAATAGGAAACTACAGTCTCAGTGGTCAATTAATTTCAACTGAGCAATCATAAAGTTACTTTTATTTGAAATTTGTTTCCCTCAGTAGTACAGTAGAATTCTTGGCACATAGCACCAATGAATGTTGTTTGGTTATCTATGAAAACACAAATGTGCGTGTTATGCACAGTACCAGGTAAAGGCAAGTAAAAAGAGTGAGAACAAAAATATTGAAAATACTGCAGTTTAAGCCATTACTACTCAGGTCTGGAATTTAAGTTTCTCCTACTGATAGGTAATAAATTCGTCTAATTCTGTTTCATGGGTGCTGTAGAAGACACAAGGTTCCTGGTTCAGAGACACAGGACTATTATACACAGCACAGGAAGCAACATGAGTATCCGCATATTTGTGTCAGTTCCTCTTACCTACCAGGTGCCATGTGAATGAAATAAAGATCTCAGGTGAGTAGTAGTTAGTGGATTTACATCACAGCTAAGGAACACTGAGCACGGGGAAGCTGCCATTTTATGGAAGCAGTAAGAAAACCTGTTCTGTTCTGTGTCCTGAAGGGAGATATTATTTCATCTCTCTCTCTTTTTTTTTTTTTTTTGTGGTACTGGGGATCAAACTCAGGACCCTGCGCTTGCTAGGCAAGCACTTAGTCCACTGAGCTATATCCCCAGCCCCCTATTTCATCTCTCAAGGTTGCTTACTACAAACACAACCCACAAGCCTGAGAAAAGACCCTAGTAAATAGCAGTAGAGACCATCCAATCTTGGCCCTGGCACATTACTATTGGCCAAACTCTACTCTGAGCACTTTACATCTATTACCTCATTAAATCCTTACCACCCTATAATGTCCCCTATTTTATAGATGAACAAAGAAGCATAAAGTTACCTCACTAATAAATAATGAATCCAGAAGAAGCATAGGTCTGGTGACATGTAAAATCAACAGGAAACCCCCTGAAAGATTTTATTGACTATGTAAGTCTTTCCAGGAATTGCTGGAGGGCAGGGGAGATGGACCTAGCAAAAACTTTAGGAGAACTCACAAAATGTGGGATGAGGACTCAAAGTCATTATAATTAGAGCATAAAAATGAATATGACCTTATTTTATGACCAACCTAATGAAGAAGGATCTTGATTAGTTGTACAAATAAATTGGAACAAGAATTTAGCTCCAAAACAATAACAAAATTTGGTTTGAACCTGGATCATTGAGTGTCACTGGGATGTGAAGAAACTTACCTAATCAGGTGTCAGACAAAGAAAACAGAAGAGAAACTTCATTAAAAGAACTGGCTTTTTCTCTTATTTATTTAATAAAAATATCCCAAATGCCTGCTCTATTCCAGGATCTGCAGTAGTGGCTAGGGCTGCAGAGATAAAGAGCATGTACCAGTTTCCAGAGGACAACAGCACACGGTCAAACCTGGCAGCCCCCTCCTAGGAGTTCCTTCCACTGGTACGGCTGCACACGTGTGAAGTGATGTTTTTGTGAAGTTGCCTTAAGTGAAGTCACTTTTTAATCAAAAGGGAGTAGAAATGACCTCCTAGTCACTGGTTAAATGATGATACATTCACAATGGAAAACGAAAACTAAGGCCTCTCTTCATGCCCTGGAACAGAATGATCTCACGGAGACAGTGCGTGGTTAAGTGAAAGAAGGTGCAGCACAGACTATGGAACATAGTAGCATTTGTGTGTAAGAGGAACCATGTGTTTATATCTTTAGAAGCATTCACACACCAATAGCCATGGAGAAGGGAGACCAGACAGCTGGGCTGGCAACAGGGACTAAGTAGGTTTTTTTACTTTGTTCTCTTCTGTTACTGTTCTCTAACCTCTGACTTTTCAGTTGAATGAGTGTTTTGACTATTAAAAAAATAAATACATGAAACATACAGAAAGGTTCAAACTGGAAGAAATAGTAGTAAGATCCCCAAAATAAGACATCATTACTGTTCTCAATAACTCACATTCTAGCAGGAGAGACAGCAAAAGACAAAATAGTTGCAATCCAGTGTAAGGATGGTGGTGGCAGAGGCCTGCACAGGCTACTGGTTGGCATGGAGCAGGGGCCTGCAAGCCCCGAGCGTGGGCAGTTAGGGAAGTTGCTTTGTGAAATGGGAGAGCTGAGCTGAATCATCCATGAGAGGAGTCACCAAGGCAGAGGAGGATGGGAGTGACAGCATTTCTGACAAGGAGAATGGCGTATGCAAACAGATTTGAAAGAACACAGCACAGTGTGAGGACATCCAGTCAGTAGGGTGGGAGCAGAGGGAACAGGGCTGGAAGTGGACAGGGAGGTGGACATGTGTCTGATCTGGGAGGTTTTCAGATATGGAGTGTAGTGTCCAGGAGTTTGAATTTCATTTCTAAGAATTTAGGAGCCCCTAAATGCTTTTAAACAGAGCAGCAGTATTATCAAATTTATGCTTCAACAAGTTCACTCTGCAGAATGTATGGAGAATGAATTGAGGTAGGAAGATCAGTTAAGAAGCAATAGTGGTGATTTGGGTGAGAATTAATGAGATTCGAACTAGGGCAGTAGCTGTGGCAATACAAGGAGGGTGACACAGAGGAGAGGAAGTGGGCGACCACTTAGGATCTCAGGTGTGAGGGTGGGGAAGGAAGGAATGAGGTAACGTTCCCCAAGACAAGCATGAAAAGGAAGCAAAGGTTTGCAGGGAAGATAATGAGTTTAGTTTGGGGCCTGTGGATACAAGGAGCTTGTAGGAGATTCAAGAGGAATTGTTCAGTAATGCGCTGGATACATGAATCTCATGGTGGGGGGAGTGGTCTGGGCCACATGGATTTGGGAGCCTTTGGCTCAGGGCAGTGGCAGA